>JABUQX010088299.1:2500-17500 GCA_015478945.1 Trachelipus rathkii
GTATGTATGTATGTATGTATGTATGTATGTATGTATGTATGTATGTATGTATGTATGTATGTATGTATGTATGTATGTATGTATGTATGTATGTATGTATGTATGTATGTATGGATGGATGGATAGATGGATGGATGAATGGATGGATGGATGAATGTATGTATGTTCATCTTCAGCTCTGAAGATTCGCTTTAGCGGAAGTTTAAATTCAGCCATTTTTTGTATTAAGAGATATATGGTGGTGCCTCCTTCTTCCCAGCTACCTCTGTTCTGTGGAACTCTCTACCCCATCTGTTTTTCCTTATATGGGTGGGTATTTTTTTCATATTATTCTGGCTCTCCTTAAAATGGGTTCTACCCCATGAATGATGGTAACTTGATTATAAAATAACTAATTCCCATATATCGTAGAGATATATTAAAAATTATATTTGTTAATAATTTATTTTGTCTATTTTATATATTTATTTGTCAGATTTGTTAAAATATTTTTAATTATTTTTTATTATTTAAGATTATTTTTAAATTATTTTATTAATAATAATTATTTTTTATTTACATTTCTTTAATTATTTGTCATTAATATTTTATTCATCTTTTTTATTAGTTTTAATTAAGCATGTTTTATTTATTTTTAATCTTTATAACTTTATTAATCGTTAATTTATTTAAAAAATTTGCGTTATCAATTAATATGGAATTTACCGTACCGCACCGCACCGCACAAAAGTGATCGCACCACTCACCAGTGTGATTCGTAGGCCACTAATGTCAACTTGATACACGCAAGTATTGTTTATTAAAAATTATTATTTAAAAAAATCCTAAAAATTGCAATGATTCTTTTTATTTATTTTCCAATTTTTTTACTTTTATATTATTTTTTATTTTTAACTTTTTTTATTTTTTTTTTATTTTTTCTTAAGCATAGCAATATTTTAACTGACTGGTTATTATTTGATCTTATAATTATTATAATTTTACCCATAGATATATTTATTCATAATTGAATATTGTTATTACAATATTAGTCTTTTAAATGTAACAAAAGTGTCAGACGCTATATCATCATCGTTCCATTTTTAAATAAAAAGGAAAATTGCACAAAAAAACATACATCAAACACTCATGTAAATGAGAGAGAGAGAGAGAGAGAGAGAGAGAGAGAGAGAGAGAGAGAGAGAGAGAGAGAGAGAGAGAGAGAGAGAGAGAGAGAGAGAGAGAGAGAGAGAGAGAGAGAGAAATCTTTATTTGATGTGTCGGAAGGTATGTTAGAAAACTTGCTAAGGTAAACAAAGAATTTTATAGACATAAAATGTTTGATTTTATTTTCTAATCGAATGAATGTTAAAAAAAAAATAATAACTGAGTTATTTTTTTTTTGTTATTAATTGCATTGTATCAGTTTAAAATTTTTAATTTCAGTCGCCGTACCATGAATTTGGAATAATACGTTCTTGCCAGACGTAAGATGTGTTGTGATAGTTTCTTTTAAAATGTGAAAATAATATATGAAAGTATATTAATTTTTCCTAACTAATTTCAAGTTCTGATAAAGTAAATAAAATAAAGGCTGATTAAAAATTATCAACCAGAAATAACAAGTTAGGCCCTTTGAATAATGATGTATATAAACAAAGCATTATGGAGTTTTATTCACAAACATCAAATTTTGCGAATAAACGTTTTAGATTTTGCGATACATCATAAAAAGATAAACGAAAACGTGTTTAATATTTTGCAGATGTTTGCATAATATTTGCATATTTCAATTTCAAAGAACGATGCTAATGATGTAGTCACAAAATTACAAAATAATATTTAAAAAAAAGGAAAAAATCTAATAGAGGTATACAAAGAATAGGAAATCCAAAATTTCTCAACTTATTTTAGATCTCTACTAAATTTTATATATATATATATATATATATATATATATATATATATATATATATATATATATATATATATATATATATATATATATATATATATATATATATATATATATATATATATATATATATATTGATTTTTATTTTTTTGAATGTTTGTTAAACTATTGTTTATTTATGCACTCACTGTTGCTAGATCATATTTCGGAGATTTAAACTTTTATGCGATTTGGTATTTTTATTACATATAGTTAATTAAGAATTAAAAACATATTAAAATGGTACTATGATTAGTACTAACTTTAAAACTCATTGAACGCATGTTTCAATAGCTTTCGTTGTGATTAACAACCTTTTCAATTGATGCGTTCTAAAGTAACTAAGATATGAATTCAGAATAATTTTGTACATTCAATAGATTTGCATTTTGAACGCATCAATTTTCTTTTGATGATCAGTTTTTTAAATAAGTACCGTCACATAAAGTTTAAATCTCCAGTATGATCTGTAACGAGTGGTCATAAATAAACAATGGTTCAACATCAAGTCATGCATTTAACACTAATAATATTTCAACTACGTAAAAAGCAACACCTTGCATATATATATATATATATATATATATATATATATATATATATATATAATAATAATAATATATAATATATATATATTTACTTAATTTTAAATATATATATATATATATATATATATATATATATATATATATATATATATATATATATATATATATATATATATATATATATATATATATATATATATATAATAACATATATATTTCAACTATATATATATATATATATATATATATATATATATATATATGTAACTATAGAAATATATATTTATATATATATATAGATATATACTAACTATTATCTGTATGTCTATATATATAATATATATATATATATATATATATATATATATATATATATATATATATATATACTATATATATATATATAATATATATATATATAATATATATATATATATATATCAAAAGAGGAAGGAGGAAGAAAGAAGAAAAATAAGAATGAATAAGTAGGGAGATACAAAGAAATATATATGATTAAAAAAATAAAAATAGAAAAAGGTGAAAAAAAATGTAGGGAAAAGCAATTTCTAAGGGGAAGAGCGAAGGAATAAGAAAAAAAGATTGAGAAATTAAAAATAAAAGGAAGAGAAATTTATATATATATATATATATATATATATATATATATATATATATATATATATATATATATATATATATATATATATATATATATATATATATATATCTATATTAGTGATACTGCAGATGATTAAATTAGTGCGAAATAAATACGGGAGTATAATTTTTATCATGTTATCATCAACCTAAGTTTATTGTACCCCAAAATACACCTGCGAGATGGAGCAATTTGGTACAAATAAATACAAATCAAACTAGATGTGAAGGTGAATGTTAACTCGTACGCAAGTTAAGTCAATAAAATAAATCAGAAACACTCTAAAAGGCAGTGATTGAATTATTATTTTAATTGCTATTGTATCACCATATTAAATAGGAGTAGTGAATAAGTAACCATTTTCTATATGCTATAATTACCTTAATTCTATTTCCTGATATGTGTTCTGTTTGTTAAAAAACTGAAGGCAATATATATATATATATATATATATATATATATATATATAATATATATATATATATATATATATATATATATATATATATATATATATATATATATATATATATATATATAAAGATCTTAAACAAAGAACATAAAGTGAGAAGGTAAAGAATTACTACCTTCTCCAGGATTGAACCAACGCATGTTGCGAAATGAGGACAATGTGCTCGATACTTTACGATTGAGCTATCCCTCAACCCAAAAAATTTGAGTTCAAGAACAGTTTTAAAGCATCGACTTCCCTTCAAGGCGACATCACCAGGTGTCCAGCCTGTCCTATCCCTCATTCTTAATAATATGTAGTTGTTAAATATTGCATGATGGCAATTTATTATTTAGATCTTAAACAAAGAACATAAAGTGATTGAGGGATAGCTCAGTCGTAAAGCATCGAGCATATTGTCTTCATTTCGCAACATGCGGTAGTTCAATCCCGGAGAGGCAGTAATTCTTTATCTTCCACTTATTTTCTTTGTTTAAGATCTAAATAATAAATTACGATTATGCAATATTTAACAACTATATATAATAACTATATATATATATATATATATATATATATATATATATATATATATATATATATATATATATATATATATATATATATATATATATAATAAAATAAACATATATATATGTATATATTTTTATATATATATATATATATATATATATATACAATAATTAATATATATATATATATATATATATATATATATATATATATATATATATATATATATATATATATATAGTTCAGTTGCCTGTAGGTGTGTATGCATTTTTGTGTGTACTTATTCCTTCACATAAACATTTTGAAGAAAAGAAACATATTGAAAATGAGGAAAAATTTGAAAAAAAAAAAATTATTTCAAATTTCCCTTTTCAATTTTTTTTTACCTCTTTTTTTTTTTTTTTTTTTCCCAAACCAACTCTTCTAAAAAAATTTTTTCCCTTTTTCCCAAAATTAAAAAGTTTTCACATCATCTTTCATCTTTGGAGTTGCATCCAAATTTTGATGCCTTGTTTTCACAAAATTGTTTTATTGATTATTACCATTTTAAAATTGTTATTTTGTCGTCGACATTGGAAAACATCGCATGTCAAAAGTTTTCAAGTCACTTGATCTTTGTTGAGTGTTTGTAAAGTTTGTTTAATTAATTTTAATTTATATAACTTTTTAAAATTGTTTATAGTCGTAAATATTAATATCGTATATGAGAAGTTTTCAAGTCAATAAAATCAATATTTTGAATGTTAAAAAATAAGACTTTTATAACAAACATTTATTTACAATTGGATAAAAAACATTTTGTACTTCAATTGTCTTTTTGAAATAGTGATAATAAATTCTTTCTCAACAAAAGAACTCCTGACATCCCTCATACTACAGGACATCACATAAGATCTTTTTGGGGAAGATTAATGAATACGTTTTCCTTACAAAACGAGATTAATATTACATTTGTATGTATGTATGTATGTATGTATGTATGTATGTATGTATGTATGTATGTATGTATGTATGTATGTATGTATGTATGTATGTATGTATGTATGTATGTATGTATGTATGTATGTATGTATGTATGTATGTATGTATGTATGTATGTATGTATGTATGTATGTTCTGTTTTATCGGAAATTTAAATTCTCCATTGGTATCGGAAATTTTGCATTAGGGACACGGGGTGGTGCCTCTTTCTTTCTCAAGCCACCTCTGCTCTAGTGGAACTCTCTCCCTCATCTGTTTTCCCTCATCTTGGTGGGTATTTTTCATATTACTGTCCCCTCCTTAAAATGGATTCTGCCCTGTGAGGTGGTAACTTGATAATAAAAAAACTAATTCACATATAATGTAGTAAAATATTAAAAAAATATGATTTAAGTAAATACCTACATTGCCTAATTCTATACATATGTTTGTCGTCCTCAAAAACATCTTTTAGTTATTTTTTATTTACTTTAAGATTATTTTTAAATTATTTTATTTATAATTATTCTTTCTTATTGATATTTCATTAATTAATTAATTATTTGTCATTGATATTTTACTTCCACCTTTATCATTTAAATAAATGTTTAATTGTTTTAATATTTTTAATTTTTTATTAATCGTTATCTTATTTAAATATCTACAGTAGTAAATGGAACTTCAAGGCATGCCGCACCTCTAGTCATTTTTCGCAACGCAATTCAGGCTCCCACTGACAGCATTGTGCACCAAAACGGAGCGACCCACTCCACCGGTGCTAAGTGAATTGAGCCACCGAATAACTTATTGAACACGCATGTATTGCTATTAAAAAATTTTATCATTTAAAAAAGTAGGAACAAACATATTAAATTGTTTTTTTCAAGCATAGCACCATTTTTTTGGTAACTGGTTTTCATTTGACCTTTATATTATTATTATTATTTTTATTTGACCTTATATTATTATTATATTTTTACTCATAGATATATTTATTCATATTTTATTTTAAATATGAAGACCTTTTCCCATGTAGATTGTTACATAATGGAAACCGTCATAATGTTAGTCTTCGTTCAGTTAGTGATTTTTTGATTGTTTTGATTTTTTGATTTTTTTTCAGATCTGTGACGTCATCAGCGAAATTAAATTGCAAAACAAAATTTTTTAAGTTCGATATAGTATTATTTTAGAAGTGAATCTACGTAAATCAAAATCTTAAAATAGGGCCTAGGCTTATTATACGACATTATAAAAACACTAAAGAGGTTACGGACTTACGGGTTACAAATGCCAATAGCTTGTTAAAAAATTAAAAACATATTAAAAACTTCATAATATATATAAAATTCATCGATATTGAGAATCGGATAATTTTAATGGTGAATAAGGGGTCGATTAATTTGCAATATTGATAACAATTGATATTATTCGTAATATTGATAAATGTTACATCATGAAATAAAAGAAACCTGTTTGAAACATGATCCTTTGTTGACAATAGTGTAGGAATATATTCTCACTAATATTATTATTTCATTTTATTTCTAAAAGTCAAATCACTTAAATATACAAAACAAATATAAAAAATATATATATACAGTACATAAAAAATCAAAAAACAAAAAAATGAAATAGTGACCCAAAACGCTGGATTTTTTTGAATTGATTTTTTGCGCCATCCCTAGATTTAACAACAAAGTGCCGACACATATCAGTTCCATTTTCTGAATAAAGGAAAATGCTGGCATAGTAAACACTCATTTAAATAAGAGTGAGAGAGAGAGGAGGGGAGAGAGAGAGAGGGAGGAGGAGAGAGGAGAGAGGAGAGAGAGGAGGAGGAGAGAGAGAGAGAGAGAATGACTGATGGAAGGAAGGAGGAATGAAGATAAATGAATATAGGACTGAGCAGGACTGGAGTGGAAATGGAATGGAGGAGAGAGAAACTAAATAATTGACATGGACAGACATACACATATTACATATTATTACATATATACATATATACATAGATAGATATGAAAGAAAGAGGAGAGAGGAGAGAGGAGAGAAAGAGGAAAGAGAGAGGGAGGACAATGGAATGGAATGGAGGGTGGAAGGGAAGGAATGGAATGGACAGAAGGAAGGAATGGAAGAATGGATGGAAGAAGAATAATGGAATGGAATGGAAAGGATGGAAGGAGCGAACGGAAATGTGAACAACAAAATCACAAAATGAATAGAACACAGCAAATCCAACTAGAGGTTGCAATGAATAGAAAAATAAAGCAACAGGTTCAAATTGGAGAGATGAAAATGAATGGCATATGGAGATATATATATATATGGAGGAGACAGGAGAAAGAGATATATAGAGAATGGGTATCTCCCACTCCAGTCACTGGGGAGGAGGAAGGAGTGGATATGGAGAAGGAGAGAGGAGAGGCAGTGGAATGGGGTGGAAGAATGGAAGGGAAGAACGGAATGGAAGTGGAAGGTAAGGCTAAAAAATAATTTAAATAGCCTTGTTACCGCAAACCCAGAAAGAAGATGGAAGGATGTAAGTGACAGACAAGCAGGCGAAAGGCATGTTTGGTCATCAAGAAGTGCGATCCCGACGGCATGAGTTTGTTTCCCATTCATTTATTTATTTATTGATCTTATAGTGTTAATTTTGTATGGCAACTGACGACACTAGGCAATCAGTATGGACCACGAAACAGCCGGGTTAGTAACTGTGGTGCGCGGATCCAGGATGCTCATCCTGAACGTCTCCCAGCCCCACGTGAGGACGATGGTCGTTCGATCGTTTTGGACTGGGTTCCAGTTCGGCGATGGGGCAACACTGGTGGGACGTACTGTGCGGCATCTTCTTTCGGAGGACGTGGGGCCAGCCGGAAGTAATCTTGGATCGAGAATAACAACCCTGCTGCAAAGCATTACCGCGACAGCCGCCGCAATGCATTTCGGAAATGATATTGCCGACCGAGTCGGTGCCCGAAATTGAAAAATGCAGGTTTCTTTATTATTAGTAACCTACAAGTGCCGCTTTACGAACTACATCGTGTCCTTGAGGAGTGTTGCCAGAAAATTGTTTACCGATGCTTGAGCATATTCAAAGAGCTGTAATTTTGAATGCTCATTAGTTAGAGTTACCTTTTTGAAGTTGGTATTTTATATCATTTTATGGAATTATTTCACTGCGCTGTTAAACACCTACAACAACAGGACAGCAAAAGAATTCATAATGTTTACCGCTGAGTGTGCCATTGTGTAAACATCGATTATTATTTATACGATTTTTACCGAATGAAAGACCGTTTAAAGCAATTGGCGATTTTTTGATACGCTTATCTGACGGGAGAAAATTTCAAGGAATTTAGTAATTTTCATGCTTGTTTTCAATGTATAATGTGCGAGTTATTATTAAAGTTGTACGTAGAAAATCCAGTTTTAGTTTCTCATTTAGACATCAGGGAAAAGAAACATTGATTATTTTAATATATTTTATGAAAAGTAATTTAACGGAGACATGGATGGTCCGTCCGTTTACACTGGTGGTGCGTAGAGTCCGGACGAACCCTTATTATTTTTTATATGGAGAGAAATTCTTTTTATTGTTGCTATTTTTTTTTTCTTTAATTGATTATTTTTTGAAGTCTGTTTCCACAGACCTGAAGGGGGAGATGATATGTAAGGGTACCTGATAAAGCAGCGGAAGAAGAACAAAGGAAGGAAAAAGGAACAACCAACCGAGTACAAGGGGTAAGGCTAAAATAATCAACAGTTTGTTACCGCAGAAACTAGAAAGAAGATGGAAGGGATGTGGGTGACAGACAAGAGCGATAAAGTTTTACGTCGAAGTCATCAAGAAGCGGATCCCGCGTGGGAGACGTGTAAGTGAGTTTGTTTCATCTATTTACGATACATCTTATAGCGCAATTTTGTATGGGTAACGTTGATTATTGACGTTATAGGCACCAGTATGGGGACGATAAACAGTCAGTTAGTAACCAGAAAAGGATCCAGGGATGCCTATCCCAACGTCTTGTGCCTGACGGGAGGGACGATGGTCGTTCGGACGTTTTGACCGGGGTTCCAGTTCATGATAAAAGGAAGGATTTACAGTTACTGGTGGGACGTACTGTGCGGCATCTTCTCTTTCGGAGGACGTGGGGCCACGGGAGAAGTAATCTTGGATCAGAGATGGAAGGCATTAATAACTGCTACGTAAAGTATTACTGTGATATAGTTGTAAGTTGCACATAGATTTTTAGTTGATAAGTTAAGCCGACCGAGTCGGTGTTCGAAATTGAAAAATGTAGGTTTTCTTTTATTATTAGTAATTGTTTATATATGGCGTTTTATTGAACTGTTGACCGTGTCCTGAGGAGTGTGTCATTTATGTGAAAATTGTTTTACTGACGTTTAGTACATATTTTGGAAGAGCTTGTAATTTTAATGTTTAATAGTTAGAGTTACCAGTTGGTATTTTATATCATTTTATGGAATTATTTACTGTGCTTGTTAAACACTGTGTCATCAATGAGGTTGTAGATTAGTAAAAGAATTGGTTAATGTTTATCTGTATTGAGTAAAGCCATTGTGTGGAAATACATCGATTATTATTTAGTATTGATTTTTTTTAATGAATTGAAAGACTGTTAAAGCAATTACATTTTGATACGCTTATCTGACGGGAGAAAATTTCAAGGAATTTAGTAATTTTCATGCTTGTTTTCAATGTATAATGTGCGAGTTATTATTAAAGTTGTACGTAGAAAATCCAGTTTTAGTTTCTCATTTAGACCTCATCAGGGAAAAGAAACTGATTATTTTAATATATTTTATGAAAAGTAACTTAACAGAAACTGGATGGTCTGTGTCCGTTTTATAATATATATATATATATATATATATATATATATATATATATATATATATATATATATATATATATATATATATATATATATATATATATATATGAGTATATATATATATATATATATATATATATAGAGAGAGAGAGAGGAGTATATATATATATAAAGAGAGGGATAGAGAGGAAAGAGAGAGAGAGAGAACACAACACACACACACTCAACACATTATTATTACCATGTAAATAAATATATCTATATATATATATATATATATATATATATATGAAAGAGAAATATATATATATATATATATATATATATATATATTTTAGGGTGGTCGTTATTTACTCTTGGTTAAATTTTTTTTCTGTTAATTTTTTTAAGCTATCCTACAGATTATCTCCATTTTATGAGAAAATTCCGTGTGTCGTTTCAGGTGATTTTGATATGGGAAAAGGGTGCCCCTGGGTCCCTGATATTTGTGTACATGAGACAAATTCGGGTAAAAAAATCCCAAATTTAAAATATTTTCCATATAGAGGGATGAATTATATGAAATAATACTACAAAAGGTACTTCAAAGAAATATAAAATAACTGCCTCGAGTCATAAAAGTGACGTCAGAAAAGTCAGCCAATCACAGAAGTGGGTGGGTCACAACGTCGTATGAAAATATGCTCACTTCGAATCCAGCAGGTTATACCAGTTCTCTTTCGTTACATGTGAGAAGAACGTGTATACTTTCTAAACACAATGTATGCTTCAAGGTTACGTGAGAAAATATATTTACTAGGTTATTACTGGCATGATATATCCGGATGGAAATTGCCATCAAATAAACAAGTGTTACGTGTGTTATTTTTCAATCTGTGCGTGGTAAAATTAAAATATTTTGGGATAAAGCTCGAATCCCAACACAAGATATAAAAAATTGCATAATCAAGAAAGTAGAGGCGATACAAGAACATCAGAGGCTCATAAGACAAAGGTAGCGGAATTTGTATCGAAACTCGATGATCTTTTCGACATTGCACATGCAAACGCATTGAGTACGATTACTATTGAAGAGGAAAACAGTTTTTGATTAATCAGAAGAAGAAAGGACGGCCAAGATTCATTTACGGAATCGATTACGAACAACTTGAAAGGGAACAAAGAGCTGCTGATCAAGAAGAAAGAATCTTGAAGAGAAAAGAACGAAGCAATGGCGAAACTGAAGAGCAAGGTAAGTAATATTAAATATTATATTGGTTATTAATTTTTTTATTGTTTAAGATTTTAACCCAAATTACAATATTATTGTTCATATTCGATTGTTTAAATTTTACTTTAACATTTTGTATTTAAACAATGCATAATACGTCAAGTAACTTAAATGATATTAGAAATATTAGATTTATCATAAAACTAATAGATATTTTAATTATTTTATAGTGCTTCTAGTGTAATAATAATATTTTATGCTTCTATTGTAAATAAGCACCATGCCGACCCTTCTTATTATACAAAGAATTGAGTATTATTCCTTGTGTTGTTAGGCCAGTAGGTTGATCGGTTAGTTTCAGGTGTCAAATTATATTGCTTTTCTTTACAGAGAGAAGTGTGGAATTGATGTCGTCGTCATCCTCTAACAGCGGTTTTGGGTCTGATACCGATGTGGAACCTATCGCTGGACCATCTACAGATATCAGTGCGACTATACGTCCCATGTCACAAGGTTTGCACCTCTTAGAGGAGAAGGCGGCAAAAGGAAGAGAGGACACCAGAAACTTATGACATGAAGTCTAAGCTGGCTGCAACTTTAGATACATGTAAAATCAATGACAGGGATGCGGTTCATATTCTGATAGCTACAACTGAGGCATTGGCTCATACTGCTGATGCTTATGTCATAAATAGAACATCTATTCGCAATTTCAGAAAACAAATACGGGAAGAACGCGCAATGGAAATTAAGAAACATTTCAGCGATACCACGTTGCAAGCCGCCGTCTTGCATTGGGACGGTAAATTAGTTCCATCGTTGACTGGTACAGCGACGGTCCACAGACTTCCTGTGATCCTTTTGAATGGAGAAACCGAACAACTCCTTGGCGTGCCTATCTTACAATCTGGTACGGGAAAGGATCAGGCATCTGCTGTATATGAAGTGATTGCTGAATGGGGTCTCCATACTTATGTCAAAGCATTTAGCTTCAAAACTACAGCAACGAACACTGGAGGTGTTAGAGGTGCCTGCGTTCTGATAGAACAATGTTTGGATATAAACCCTTTGTACCTGCCTTGTAGACATCATATTTATGAAATCATTTTTAGAAGTGTTTTCGAGGAAAAGATGGATACAACTACAGGTCCCAATGTATTACTTTTTAAATAATTTCAAAGTGCTTGGTCTAGAATTGACGTTCATAATTACTGGTCGGGAAGTGACAACGTAAAGGTAAAGAGTCACTTGAATGAAGGCGAAATATCCTGAATACTTTACTTTGTTAGAGGTACATTGAGGGAACAGCAGCCTAGTGATGATTACAGAGAATTTCTAGAAATTAACGGCACTTTTTCTAGGAGAAGCATCATCTCATGGGATACGTTTCCGTAAGCCGGGAGCTTTCCATCATGCACGCTGGATGGCAAACACCCTTTATTGCTTGAAAATCTTTGTTTCGTACTGAATTTGCATTAGCACTGAAAGAGGAAAAAGCAATAAGTGATATTTGCATTTTCCTTATTACAGTATATGTCGGAGTATGGTTTAGTGCAACATCTGCTGCAAAAGCACCTTATATGGATTACGCATGTCTTTCTAAACTATACGACTATCAGGGGAGGAACCCTAATATATCTCGCGTTGCTTTAAAAAAACTAAGCAACCATTTATGGTATTTAAGCCCGGAGGCAGTGTCCTTAGCTTTATTCGATCCACATTTGTAAAGTTTTACGGAAAAGAAAATGCTTGATGGTTTGAATAGCGAGATGGAATGGTCAGAGGAACATGAAAAGGGAATACACATTACAATCGATAACATCCCAGAAATTATTAAGAACGGCCTTGAGCAACTTGTTTTTACCAAAACTATGGCGTTTTTCACTAGATTCGATATGAATGATGATTTCCCTATGACAGAACCGTCGTTGTGGCATAAAAATGGAAGTTATATAGAATGTCTAAAATTGGTGAATAAACTGTCCGTTTTAAATGACTTGGCAGAGAGAGGAGTCAAACTTATGGAGGAGTATAATAAATTACTTACGACAAATGAGCAACAGAAACAGTATGTTATAGAGATTGTACGTCAATACCGCAAAAGGTTTCCAGGTTGCACAAAGGACACATTATCAAAACACCAAACTTTTAGAGTATACGTACATGCGATATTCGCATTATTTGGAAATGTCAACGTTATAGTTATTATATTTATTTTCTTTTCATCTAAAACGTTCATGCAATATGTTATAATGTTATAGTATATACAACAATTAAAACATATTATGCCATAAAACAAATAAAATTTTTTCCATGCATGTTTACATTTTCATTTTTTCGAGGTCCCAGGGGTAATCCCTTTTTCCGATAAAGCTGAAATTTACCACAGCTTATTTCTAATATCATGAAACAAAACTGGGGGGTAGCGTCAGCAAAAAAAAAAAAACAAAAAAAAACGACCACTATAATATATATATATATATATATATATATATATATATATATATATATATATATATATATATATATATATATATATATATATATATATATATATATATATATATATATATATATATATATATATATATATATATATATATATATATGTATGTATGTATATATATAGTATATATATATATATATATATATATATATATATATATATATATATATATATATATATATATATATATATATATATATATAGAGAAAGAGTATATATATGGAGAGTATAGAGAAAGAAAGAGCAGGAGTAGTGGAGGGAAATATTCAGACCCATTCAAAGATCTGTATCTGTATTCAGTGAAACGGTGGATAGCAGGTGGATATGGAGAAATGGAGGAGGAGGAAGGAGAAGGAAAGGATCACATCATGAAGTTCATAATAATTTGAGTCAACAGAGTCACATGAGATTAGAGGTGCAAAAAAAAATCAGCGCCTCTATAGCTTCTGTCTCCGATGCAATTACCATTAATCTCAACGCTAAGGAAGCATTTTGAGCCATCTTCAAATGAAAATGACGACGGTTTAAAAAGAATGAAAGGTGTAATAAAACTAGAGCTAGAAAAACCTTTTGGTTCTGTGGAAATTAATGACCTTCATACTATTGCAACTTACTTAGATCCCCGTTATAAAGGAAAGATTTTTGAAACAATATTAGAACAAGTTAAATCGTCACTTTGTGTTGCAGGTGAAAATCTTCAATCTGAACAGTCTATTAATTCGCCACCCATTAAAAGGAAAAAATGAAATTTACAGAACCAACACCTTCTACAAGTAAATCAATAACAGATTCACTGGAAGAATTTCCACAGGCCTGTAGTGATGAAGAAACACACGCATTACCAAAAGATGTAATGCAAATGATTGAAAACTATCACAAAAAAAAACGACTAGATACAAATGATGATACTATTAGTTGGTGGAAAGTTAAGCAAAATGTTTACCCACGCTTAAGTAAACTTGCCAGGAAATACTTGGTCTCTCCTCCAACTAGTGTTCCAAGTGAGAGAGTATTTAGCAATGCTGGTCTAATAATAATATATGATAAAATGAGAAACAGACACTCAGCAGAAAAGGCTGAAAAATTGATGTTTCTCAAGCACAACCTTCCTATATTTGAATTTCAATACTTGTGCAAAAAGTACATAATTCATTGTAAAATCTCTTTCATTAAGGTCGGAGGTTGGGGAAGAGGTTGGGGAGTGCATTTGAGTTGGGTCCCCGTCCCGCACACTAATAACAATTATATTAATTAATAGGTTGTGGCTAAAACTCGAAATATATATATATATATATATATATATAAAGATACATATATATATATATATATATTTTGTGTATA
>JABUQX010088299.1:22500-25000 GCA_015478945.1 Trachelipus rathkii
CCGAAAAGGTTTTGAGCAACTTTGTATTTTTTTCCCCATTTTAGAAGTTTTTTTTTTAACCAATAAGCATAAAGATAAAGTTGCCAGTCACTTCAAACGGTTGTAATACTAAGAAGCTAATTAAAGAAATATTAAAGTTTAATTCTATGTAAACTAACGTAACTCAACATAGTCTTACTTAACGTATCATAGCCTCACTTAATGTAATTTATTTTTATATTTATTTATTTCCCTTTGCATTGTTTAAAAAAAAACACGCATCTGGCACCATGTGTCGAACAACAAAAAGAATTACATCTCGTGAAGTGGAAGAAGATTGAAATAAAATAACTCCCAGCACTCCTGTCACTTCAAATTGGTGACCCAGAAGTCGACAACCCTCTCAAGCAGAAGACCCTCTACAAAGATGTTTCAAGCAGAACACTCTCTCAAGAAGATCTTTACAGAAGTCTGAGAGCCCTACAAGGAGTTCGTCGCAGAAAAAGAGAGATTCAAGAAAAGGATGCAGACGAACTAATTCTGCTTCATAGCTGGCCTCTCTGGGAAAGGAAGCAGACAACAAACATTAGGAGTTCCCAGCAGAAGACCGGATCAAAGAAGAAATATCCTGCACAATGCAGATCAGTAAAGACACGAATAGCAGTCACATCGTTAATCCCAGGCCTATCAGCCCCAGCTTAACGTGACCATTTTCGTCGTCTGTTTTATTCACATATTATAAAAGAAACATATGAAATGTGGGAAATTGATACAGTCACACCGTTAATATCCAAGCTTACCAGCCTCGGTTTAACATGGCTATTTCCATCAACACAATGACTATTAACTACTCTCTTTATAGAAGGACTCACAGATTACTTCAGATGAAGCTCCATTTTTGACTCTTTTGCTCTGGTTATAATAGAAGAAAGATTCATCCATGTATGGTATTAATTCCAAATCAATAGTTAACTCCTACCATTGCTACTACATATGGATGGATAACCTGAAGAATTGAATCACCATCAGTATATACTTGGTAGTGCGTACAATAAAATGGCAGACCAAATACCACTGCTACGAGATATATATTGGTTATCTTAGAAGAATGGAAAGGAATCAATTTCAATATAGTGATATGTTTACTACAAATGGAGCACCTCATACCATTATCACTATATTATCTTCACTCAAAATGCATTCTACTCTGTGATTCATATTTCCTTCAAAATTGCACCAGATAATTCAACATCAAGCTTCATACATTTCTCATGGATGGTTCCTCAATCGGATGTGGACTCGTCTTCGCAGATGTTTCCTCACCCGGATGTTGATTCGCCTTCATCGATGTTGATTCACCTTCACGGATGGTTCCTCTTTCGGATGTGGATTCGCCTTCGCAGATGATTCCTCTCCCGGATATGGATTTTCCTTCACGGGTGTTGACTCACCTTCACGGATGGTACCTCAATCGGTGGTTGATTCGTCTTCACAGACGTCCTTCATTATACAAGGGCAACGGAACAAATGTGCATTTCAGTGTTTAAATTTAATAATTATTGTGCTTAAATAATATTCAGTGATTAATTCAATGATTTTAGTATATAAAATTTAGTTTTTAAAGCACTCCATGTTTTCGGAAGTGAAGTAATATATAGTGTTCAAAGTGATTATTTAAGTTTTTTTTTATCAAATACTTGCCCAAATATATAAAAATTAAATCTACTTTACTTAAAGATAGTGATTTACAGAAAATGATTTGTGAACATTAATTATTTACTCTTTTGGAATATAAAATGTATTGCTTTTAATTTTTAATTATCAGTTTTTTTTATTACATGTTATTATGTTATTCCTTTTATGAAATAATATTTGTATTTTAAAATATACCGATTTTTTAATAATATTTGTTATACTATGTAGATATCTCTGATCATTTGGTGCATTTAAAAATTTCACACCAAAAATGATCAATGCATTTTTGTTTCATGCATTTGTCAAAGAATTTAAGTTTTGTGAAACATGGTTTGATTTTAGGCATACTTGAAAAATATGTATAATGTAAAAATAATGCATTTATCGGCAAGTCAGAGAATGTTTTGCATATAGTAGAACATAAAGTTTAATAAAAAATCTATCAATCAACCAAAAAATTTTTTTTTATGAGATACGTTTTATAAGGGTTATGAAAGACTTATGTTCCCGATTGACTAGCCGCGAGTAGCCTAGCTTAAGGAAAAAAGGGGCGATGCCACCAGAGGAAAGAAGCTAGAACCTTTCTTACTTAGGGTTTTGCAAGGGTAAACCGGGCGGTTATTACATGGAACACGGGAAAAGGAACTTCAACTTACAACTCTGAAAGTGGCAAGATAGGAAGGAAGGAGAAAAAAAAAAGAAAAATTAGCACTTTAATCACTCCTTGCACTTCACATATATATATATATATAATATATATATAATAATATAATTATATGATATATATATATATAATAATTATAATATATATATATATATTTAATAT
>JABUQX010088300.1:0-15000 GCA_015478945.1 Trachelipus rathkii
AAAAAAGAGGGGAGGGGAGGCGGGGGAGGGGGGAAGAATCGTTCCTCGGAGATCAATCTCTTATAATAGCTCCATATACCTAATAATATTATATATTAATATATATATATATATATATTATATTATATAATATTATTATATTATATTAAATAATATATATATTATATATATATAATATATATATATATATATTGTTTTAATATTATTAAAATAAAAGATACTAATTGTGGGAAAGATAAATAAAATTGCCTCTTTTATCAGAACGAGGGAAGGAACTAGGGTGATAAACCTGTTGATATCGCCTTGAAGTGGCTTCGGTCGTGTTGAAAGCTGATTCGTTGATGTACTTTATGGTTGAGAAGCGTGTAGAGGATAGGCTTCAGTCTGTAGAGAGTCTCGAGTATTGTCGGTCTCCAGTCGGCACATGCGTTTTCGACCCGCTAGAGGAGCAATTTTCTTTACCTTCCACAATAGTTTTTTATTTACTATACAAATTTAAGCTGCGGTCTATTGCAGTATTATTTACATTCTATCTATTAATATAAATGATATATTATATATATATATATATAATATATTAATATATATATATATATATATATATATATATATATATATATATAATATATTAGTATGTTACATCTATTATATATATTATATATATATAATATATATATGTGGATACATCGGGCCTGCACCCCTTTTGACACTCTAACCAAATCTGGACAATAGCTGGAAGTGCCAAATCTGCTACTCCACCCAGCACAATAACTCCCATCACCGCACAGAACATACTCCAACTTATTACATCAACTTACTCCAACAACAAGAGCAGAAGACTGGAATATTTTATGAACAACCCACATATTCACATAGCAATAATACATGAAGCACACCTACCTCCAAATTCTCAACCTACTTTCTATAAATACGATTCAATTATACAAGGAAACCAGACCCAACCGCACACAACTTTATTAACCCCGAATACACAAGTCCATAACATACTCCAACAACCTTCTACACAAACTGCAAAACATTAAATGATATAACAACAATTTTAAAAAACACATTCAATTACAATGCAACTTAAACAGAACAAACGCTTACAACATCAATAAACACATACATCCAGCACCAAACTTCTCCACACTGTACACAATTTAAGACTGAACCTATCCGCCCTGTAATACACTCCAACAATTTATTACAGCGAAAGACTTCAACGCACACCAACGAAAACATGGGACAAACACCAATCACGAGACAACAGAAGGAAACAAACTTTTATCTTACCTAGAAAACACTAAACATACTAACCCACAAAGAATTCACCACCAGACTTAACCCCTTTAAAACAAACCCTACTCACGCAAGACATTACCTTTTTCTCACCAGAGATCCATCCAATCTTGACATGGTCAACACAAACAGAACTAAACTCAGACCACCTACCAATAATCATATCCCTCAAATACAAAAGCAAAAAACATAAGACCCCGACAAAAACATACACCAACTACAAAAAAGCAGACTGGACAAACTACACACAAAACATAGACCAAAACCTCAAAACATCACAAATCAATGACAGAAACACTCTAAACAAAGCCATAAACCACATCACCCAAACAATAATAAAAGCTGCCAACAAATACATACCCAAGGGATACATAAAAGAATACAACCCAACACTGACCCCTGAAATAGAAACACTAATCAAACAAAGGAACAAACTCAAAAAAACACTCCCAAACAACATCCAAAATAACACACAAATAACAAACCTAAACACTCAAATCACAGAACTCACTAAAACCCATAACACAACAAACTTCCAAAAACACCTAACAAAGAACATCAACAACACAAACAGCACCAGAATGTGGAAAACAATAAAAACTTTACACAACTCAAGAAACACAACACCACAAACACATGAATCAATAATCCATCCTAACAAACAACAACCTCTAACACCCAAATAACATAACAACAAACTAGCCAAACATTTCGCCAAACAAAGTAACAAACCTACTCTACATCAAGATAGGAAAACAATTAAAAAGATCAAGAAATTCAAAAACATACAACAAAACACACAACCAACAACCTTAGCAGACACAAAGATTGCAATCAAAAAACTTAAAAACTCACCAGCAACAGGCCCAGACAACATATCCAACATACACCTAAAACACCTATCACAAAAAACAATAGAATATCTCACACTCATCTTCAACAAATCCCTACAACTAAACTACATCCCACAAAAATGGAAAAAAGCAATTATAATACCCAAGCTAAAGCAAGGAAAAGACCCAAATGACCCAGCCTCATACCGCCCAATATCACTACTATCCACACTCAGCAAACTACTCGAAAGACATCATGAATATAATAAACCTAGGGTTGTGAAAAAAACGGTTTTTTTTAATTTGTTTTTTTTTTGAAAAAAAAACACGTTTTTTTTAAAAACAAAATGTTTTTTTTTTTGTTTTTTTTTTTAAATTACCTCTTTTTATGTATATAAAAGATGTTTTAAATTATACAGTAGTACCAATACCCTTTCTAGGCCTAAATATTGACTATTAATACTATATTTTTATATATACATATATATATATTTATATATATATATATATATTATATATATATATAATATATATATATATATATATATATATATATATATATATTATATATACATAAAATAAAATATTGGAATATCTTATATATTTTTTATATATATATATAATATATATATATATATATTATATATATATATATATATATATATATATATATATATATATATATATATATGATCAAAAAAAGGATGGTATAACAGGTGGTTTTGGGGTGTCAGGAGAAAATGAGAATGGTAGGAAGGTGATTGATTTCTGTGAGGAGAGAGGTATGTGTGTAAGTAATACTTTCTTTAAACACAAGAGTATCCATAAGTATACTAGAGTTGGTGTAGGTAGAGATGGTATCGAAGTGAAAAGTATGATTGATTTTGTGTTGGTGAAGAAGGAGATGTTGAAGTATGTGTTGGATGTTAAATCAGTGAGGGCTTTAGGAATGGGATTATCAGATCATTATGTTGTTCTATGTAAAATTAAGTTAGTGGGGGACTTGGATGGAGAGGAAGGTGATACGGAAGGAAGTGGGTAAAATTAAGAGTGAAGTTTAGTGAACAAGGTAATAAGGATAAGTATGTAAGAACGCTCGCAAGTAAATCAGTTGAAACTGAATAAATCTGGAAGCAAATGAAGGAAGCAATTGTTAGCAGTGCAAAAGAAGTATGTATATGGGTGTGCTAAAGTAGGATGTAAGAATGATAACAGTGAGTAGTGGAATGAAGAGATGAATGCAAGCGGTTAAAAGTAAAAAAGAAGCGTGGTTGAATGTACTAAAAGCCAATGATGAAGTTTCAAAAGAAAGATGCTTGGAATTATATAAGGAGGAAAAAAGGAATGCTAAAAAATGCATACGTAAGAGAAATGAAGAGGTAAATTGAACAGTTTTGGAAGGAGGATGAATGGGGAGTTATACAAGGGAATAGGAAGCTCTTCTGGAAGGAAGCGCGAAAGGTTAAGAATTAGAATAAGGGGAATCTGCTTAGGATAATGAATAGGGATGGTGTTTTTGTAATTGATGAAATGGATGTGAGTGGAGTGTGGAAAGAACACTTTGAAAATCTGGATAATATTGGCAGTAATGATGAGGTGATAATGACTGTGTGTGGGTTTGAATGGTAACTAAAGCAAGGAATAGGTTTATTATTGGGGATGAGGTTTTTATTAGAAAGAGGAAGGAAAGTGGGTAGAGTGAGAAAGTTTGAAGAGAATGGTAATCTGTTGCCCAGGTATAGGATGAATTTAAACTGGAGAAAATGATCAAGAACGGAGGCAAAAAATGGTGATTGATTGGATCTTGAAGTTGTTGTAATAAAGCGTTTATGGAGGGTACAGTTTCGAGGGATTGGAGGAGAGAGCATTAATAGTACCTTTATATAAGGGTAAAGGGAAAAAAGGGAAACTGTAGAAATTATAGGGGTAAATTATTTTATTGAGTGTTGTAGGGAAGATAATATGCTGGTGTTTGGGTCGAAAGAGTGCGCAGAGTGACTGAAGGAGCTGATTGGTGAAGAACAAAGTGCGTTTAGGAGTAGTAGAGGATTGTGTGGATCAAATCTTTACATTGAAGCAAATGATAGAGAAAATTAGAGAGAGGAAGAATAAATTGTATTTAGGTTTATGGATTTGCAACAGGGTATGATAGGGTTTAATCAGGGAGCTCTATGGCAGGGGTTAGTGATATATAGTGTTGGTGACGTAGGCTCCTGAATGAAATCAAGTATGTATGATGATAGTGAGGTGTGTGTAAGAATAAATGGTGTCAAAAGTGATTGGTTTAGTATTAATAGCGGAGTGAGGCAGGGTTGTGTTATGTCTCCTTGGTTATCCAATTTGTATATGGATGGGGCTATGAAAGAATTGAAGGTGGGCGTGACAGGAAATGGTGTTAGAATGAGGGAGATGAGTGGAGGGTGCCCTACCTATTATATGCGGATGATTTGGTTTTGTGTGGCGAATCTGAAGAGATTGAGAGGATTGGTAGAGAGATTTTGGGCATGGGTGGTGTAAAAGAAGGGGTTTGAAAAGTAAACATAGATAAGAGTTAGGTTATGGTTGTGAGTGAGGACAGTCCTCGTGTGAAGTTATGTAGATGGTGAGCAGCTGAACAAGTGTCTGAGTTTAAATATTTAGGGTATATGTTGGATGAAAAGGGAACGTATGGAGGGTACAGTTTCGAGGGATTGGAGGAGAGCAGTAATAGTACCTTTATATAAGGGTAAGGGAGATAAAGGGAACTGTAGAAATTATAGGGTATTTACTTTATTGAGTGTTGTAGGGAAGATATATGCTGGTGTTTTGGTCGAAAGAGTGCGCAAGTGACTGAAGGACTGATTGTGAAGAACAAAGGTGCGTTTAGGAGTAGTAGAAGGGATGTGTGGATCAATCTTTACATTGAAGCAAATGATAGAGAAATAAGGAGAGGAAGAATAAATTGTTATTTAGTTTTATGGATTTGCAAACAGGGGTATGGATGGGTTAATAAGGGAAGGTCATATGTGCAGGTGTTAAGTGATATATAGTGTTTGGTGCTAGCTTTCCTGAAATGAAATGCAAAGTAAATGTATGATGATTTAGTAGGTGTGTGTAAGAATAAATGGTGTCAAAGTGATTGGTTTAGTATTAATAGCGGAATGTGAGGCAAGGTTGTGTTATGTCTCCTTGGTTATCCAATTTTGTATATATGGATGGGGCTAAATGAAAGAATTGAAAGGTGGGTCGTGACAGGAATGGTGTTAGAATGAGGGAGATGAGTGGAGGGTGCGCCTAAACTATTAATATGCGGATGAATTTTGGTTTTGGTGTGGCGAATCTCTGAAGAGAATTGGAGAGTGATTGGGTAGAGAGATTTGGGCAAAGGGTTGTGTAAACAGAAGGGGTTTTGAAAGTAAACATAGATAAGAGTTAGGTTATGGTTGTGAATGAGGACAGTCCTCAGTGTTGGAAGTTATGTTAGATGGTGAGCAGCTGGAACAGTGTCTTTGATGTTTTAATATTTAGGGTAATATGTTGGGATGAAAAAGGTGTTTTCTTGAACGGATGAGCTGCAGAGTTTAGTAGGAAAGTTGTAAATGGGCAAGAAGGTGGCTGGTGCAATTAAATCGTTGGTGAAAGTAAAGGGACTAAGTCTTTAGTGCGCTAGGGTCTTACATGAGGGTATGTTGTTACCTGTGTTATTGTATAGTAGTGAGACTATGGTATGGAATAAGAAGTATAGATCTAAGTTCAATGTGTTCATATGGACAATCTTAGGGGCATGCTTGGGTAAGAAGAATTGATAAAATGGGAAATGAACATATTAGAGACTTGTGTGGTGTGAAGAAAAGGGGTAAACCGAGAGAATAAATGAAAGTATGTTGAGATGGTTTTGGTTTTATGTGGAAAGGATGAATGATAGTCAAGTTTTTAAGCAGATGTATAGTGGTCGAGTGTGTTGAAAACCGACGGGCTGGGAGATCGAAGAAAAAGTGGATTGAAGTCAGTAAACGAATGTCCTGCCTGGAAAGGAGAGAAATGCGAGTTTGGCAGAGGCGAGGAATAAAGGTGCATAAGAAGAGAATGGCGGGTTTTTGGTGAGGGGGTTGTTTGTGGCCCTACTGGGTCAAGGGATGAACCGCTTAACACTGATGAATTACCATAGTGAGGGTTCGTCGCCAGTCCCGTGAAGCTATAGGGTGGATTTTCTGACTGCGATGAGTCCTTACTAATTAATAGGAACAGAGGGGATGGGGGTAAGGCTGGGCCTTGTATTTTCGAACTTTTTCGTCATATTCTTCTATGCTTTTCTTTTCTGATGCTTGTTACGCCACCTTACCACCAGTCTTGGGGAGAAAAAAAAGGGAAGATGAAGAATATATATATATATATATATATATAATATATTTATATATATATATATATAATATATATATATATATATATATATATATATATATATATATATATATATAAAAAATATATATAATAATAATAATAATAATAATAATAATAATAATAATAATAATAATAATAATAATAATCAGATCATGTGAAATGTAATAATTATATGCCCTAGAGCACTAATAAAACTTTATTAAGCACTAAACTTTACTTTATATATTGTATACCTCTTTTAACATATTGTATTTACTGTATTTTAATGCTAAATACCCTAAAAAGACTTGATATATATGAAAAATAAGTAATTTAAAAAAAAACAAAAAAAACCCAAAAATTTTGGCCATTGGTCTTTTTTTTAAGAAACAATATCATTACTATCCACAATCAACAAACTACTTGAAAGACTCATCCTGAATATAATAAACCCACACATACCCAACATACCTTTCCAACACGGATACAAACAACAACACTCAACCACTACAGCCCTCACAAACATTATCCAACCCATAGTCAACGGCCTAAACAAAAAACCCTATCACAAAACAATACTAATAGCAATAGATATAAACAAAGCTTTCGACACAGTATCTAGACACAACCTAATAGAAAAGATCATTAACACACAAATACCAAATAACACAAAAAAATGGATAGCCAACTTTCTTTCAGGCAGAACGGCCACAGTCAAACACAGAAACGTGGAATCAAAAACAGTTCACATACAAAACGGAGTACCCCAAGGAGCTATACTATCCCCCACACTCTTCAACCTATACACATCAGACCTACCAACACCCACCACAACAAACACAAACGTCACAACATACGCAGACGACATAACAATAGCAACCACCCACCAAAACCTAGAAACAGCCACACTACTAACACAAGAATACTTAGAACAAATACAAACCTGGTTAAACAACAACAGAATGACTGCATCTCCCAACAAGTCCTCTGTGACTCTAATCACTACGGACAAACATTTAGCTAACTCACACCCCAATATCCTACTAAACAATACTCCAATACCACTAAACAAAACACCAAAAATACTAGGTTTAACCATAGACACACATCTAACATTCTTAAAGCACACCCAAAACACCATATCATCAGCGAACAGAAAATTAAACATCCTAAAAATAATAGCAAATTCAAACATAAACAATAATAAAGACCTAGCAACAACCACCTACAAACAATTCATAAGACCTACACTCAACTACGCATCAAGCATATGGCTCCCACATTTATCGAACACCAACTTAAATAATTTACAACAGCTTCAAAACAGAGCTCTCAGAATCATTACACACTGCACAACCACAACCCCACAACACCTACACAATGAAACAAACATTCTTCCCATACAAACACACCTAGAAATGATAGGAACACAATTCTTCGCAAAAACTACCTCACCTACTCATCCTTGCCATACATATCTATCAAACCCAACAGTACAGCGTCTAAAAATTCCTAAATCCTCCACAGCAAACTACTACAAAGAAATTCTAAACACTATCCCACCTCAACCACGAAATACAACATTAAACAAACATATCCACACTATCCTAACCGAACACACAAAATAATAAACAACAATCCACCACAGATTTCAAAAGAAAATGACACTCTCTCCATAACAATGCAAGCACACTTAGCCAAACTGAGGTGCGGCCATCATCCAGCATTGCAGGAATACAGGGCCAGATTCAAAATCGGAGGAACTCAATCCAAAAACGCCCCCACCTCGCTCGCTGCAGGGTGCGTCCGGACAGATAACAGATACATGCTGCTACTCCCAATGTCCGGAACCTGGAAGCCAAAGAAGAAAGCTATGACGTCGCTGGCTCTGGACCTCTGGACCTGCCGCGGCCCAGGGTGGTCCGAAGCTTCCCCTCGTCCTGGTTGTGGCCCCAGTACCGGTGGCCAGGAGGTGAAAAAGTAAAATAATAGTAGTATATATATATATATATATTTTAAATCTTATTAAATATAACAAGAAGAATAAATAATATATATATATATATATATATATATATATATATATATATATATATACCCCGCAGGGGGGTATTGATTCGTATTATGGTGTTATGCTCTGATTGTGGGAAAGACTTGTTTACAATCTGAAGCGTGGCACTGTAATAGGAACCAATGCTAGGGGGACTTTCTGCATCCCTCCGGCCCCAGCAGTAATATGTGCATTTGTTGTGCATTCGTGCATTAGCATTTGCACATATGTAATCTTTCAACCTTCACTCTTTCCCCTCATTTTTCACAATTTTTCCGTCTTTTCAATCCAACTTCTTTATCACAGTTTCTCTTTTTTTTTTTTTTTTTTTTTTTTTTTTTTAATTCAATTTCCACCCATAAGTCCATTTAATCTTTGTATAAGGTTGCCCTCCCCTTTTCCCATCACAGCCCCTTGGGCTATCCGGTGCCTCTTCTCGCATGGGTTTTTCAGTTCACCCCACACTTCCTCCCCGTGGATGAGGGTACCGTTGAAAAACCGGTCATTTACGCTCACCTCTGACCGGGCCGCCAATTGTAGGGAACCCGAACCTTTGCTAACCACTCATGGAGGCTGTTCTGCACTTTGGTGTATAATCTCGGACTTTGCGCGAAGACTATAGGTGCCGTGTGGTACACGGGTGGGACCCCACGTAAAGTTTCGGGAGGATCTTCCGAGGCCACATCCACAGCCCACCCTACGGGGTGGGGTCCGGGTGGTTGTGTGGGTCTCTGGACTGTGACCTGCTGTGGAGAGAAGGATTACCCTTCCCTATGAAATACGCCTTTCCAGCCCATCCTGTTATTTGCTTTTATGTCTCATTTGCTTTATTGCTATAGTGCTCATTCATGGTGACGAAGCTTGTGGTTAAATCTTATATGGAAAAGTCCTTAAAAGAAAAAACGTTCTTAAATAAAGGTGAGCTGAACCATCTGCCAGCTTCCCAGCCTGGCCCTACCACGGTCCCTACTACTTCTAGACCTGGTACCATATAATTTGCTTTTTTCTTCTTCCTAACTACACCTCCCTGAGGGTCTTTCCGCAAAAATTTCATGATTCCGTGAACAGCAAAACACCTCGAGGTGCCCCCCACGGCCCGGGCAATGCCCGTAAAGGTGGCCTCCCGTAATAGTCGTACTCTTCGTTTACTCCATACGCTTGGCACCCCCTCCAGGAATGTCTAGCAGACATGTCATTTCCGCAATGTATTAACATATTGCGATCCACTACCTCCAAAACTCTTACTGAAGCACAGAACCATTCCTCCTCAGTAGGGCACTGCGAAAAAGCCCTAGGAAAAGTTGAAAGACCCTCCAGTCACATTGATGAGGAATGGGTCCATTCTCGTAAAAGCTGCTAACCGAAATCAAAGTTCCATTCTGTCATCCTTAACGTCTCTTGGAGATGTTCCTATTATTTCTACTCCTGATGACATAAGAAACACATCTAAAGGCACTATTTATTGTTAAAACAGAAAGACGAAGACACAGCTGTCATTTTGGAAGAACTCCAACAGAAAAGATTTTTCGTTACAAACATTTATAAGATTTCCCCCTCGCCGGAAAACTCCTGACAAACCAAATCCCCGTTTACTGCTGACCTTTAATACCCCTTATCCACCTACAAAGGTCAAAATAGGGTTCGAAAGTTACAGTGTTCGCACGTTTATCCCTCGACCCAGACGTTGCTTCAAATGTCAACGGTTTGGTCATCCCCCGAAAATACTGTAGGGGACAGGAAGACATATGCCCAATCTGTGGAGAATTATTTCACACTCCATGTGAAAATACCCCTAACTGCAGAAACTGCAAAGGACCCCACAGTGCTTCCTCTTTCAAATGCCCGTCTTATACCTGTTTGAACAGGAGGTCTTAGAGCTATGTACTATACATAAATTGAGCAGAGAGAGATGCTATAACGCCAGCTCATGAAAAATATCAAGTACAAAATCAATCAATTACGCCACAAAAATTAGCACAGCTATCCCACGCCTCACGTGTTAATGCCGCCAACACAAACCTATCCTAATTTAGAACTCCTCTGCTTAAATTCCGTTGAAAACTCAGGCAAGTACTGCAACCAGTCTACCTGTACTGCCCACACTACCAACTTCTGAAAGAGCACAAAAGCAGCCCTCGATTCAATCTCCCGTCCAAAGAGCCATCAACAAGCCTATCCTGAGCATTAACTCTCAACAAGCTACCAATGAAACTAAGCTAGCTCATCCAATACAAAATTTGGAAAACACTTCCTGCCAAGACACACTGTCCCATACTCACCAAATTGGTTCACCAAACTTATGCAAGAGGACGGTCTCTTTGTCCCTTAATTCGCCTCCCACTATTACTAAAACCCCTGGTAAAGATGTTTTAAAACACACAGAAAAGAACAGTCGCCAAGTTAAAGATTATTCGTTAAAATATAGAGCAACCGAATTCTTAAACAATAACACAATAACCCCAGATGTAAAAAATGCAACTCAGAAAAGACCTCGCCATAAGTCTACTTCTGAGACAAATGCAAAGGCTTTAATAGACTGTACCCAAACAATCCCAACTAATGAACAACTCACACCAACCAATCATCTAATAGTCTACAAGACAGTTTTAGTTCCTCTGATTCTTCCTATAACTCTTCTCCCGAGTTTCCTTTATCAGCCCTCTCTAAGGGATTCTATACCCTAGAAGATGAATTGGATAACAGCTCCCAAATGGATCTTCATGCGATAACCCATTCTCTTTCTAATGCTTCCTGCACTTCCGAGAAAGGTGAATGGAAAACTGTTCAACGTAAACGTCGCAAACGCTCTAAACGTTCTGGGTCTGATGGAAGCATGAAGATGGACCCAGAGGTCCCCATTCTCCAATCAAACTACCAAATTTCCCAAAATCACCCGAATGATGAAGTACTGGAAAAATTCTCCAGAATCAGACCTTGCCAATTCATCGAATCCCATATTGGAAATCGATGTCGTAACCCCAATACATTCTCAAAAAGACAATACCATTTCGGATACAACCTTTCCTTCCCCATTTCCATGGAAACAACCTGCCCCTCCCACATTTCTGAATCTGCTTGCCAAGCGGATTCTGATACTGCTCTCACTAATAAATATGAGCATTACGAATGCTTTTCTATTAACCAACCAAACCCACATAAAAGTTGGATTTGGTTGAATTCAACCTATCTCGCATTCATGTTGAAGCTCTTTCACCAAATACATCTGAAAACTCCCTCCCTAAAAGATGTCATACAACCTAAAAAATCTCTGGTGTATGACTACCCTTTCCCCCAGGTTTATGTTCTCCTTTCTCGCCGAGACCCACGTCTCAATCTTCCCTCTCAATCTGAACCCACCTCTAACATTACCCCCAGTCACATAGAGACAATTGTCTCTAATAGACCACCATCATAATTTTCATAACTAACCATGACTACTTTCCTTTAATGGAATTGTCGTGGCTGTTTCTTCTAATTTTGAAGAACTTGTTTAACTAATAATCCTATGTACACCAAAGTGTATATGTTTGCAGGAACTTCGACTATGTCATCGTGACTTCTTTCAACCATCTGAATATAAATCGCCGTTAACTTCTATAGAAAGAAGGTGACAATGATAGGGGAGGGGCAGGAATACTCATTCACAAATCTATCCCCTATTTCCCAGTCCCTCTCCAAACCAAACTTCATGCAGTAGCGGCAAGAATTCACTTGTCCATCGACATTACTATATGTTCAATCTACTTAGCTCCGAGTAGTGAATTTACTAAGGTCGACTTAGCAGATCTTTTCAAACAGCTCCCTGCTCCGGTTGTTATACTAGGCGACTTCAACCTCCCCACCCCTTATGGGGTGACTCTGTCACTTCATCTAAGTCCAAGATCTTAATAGATCTCCTAACCCCCTTTTCCCTGGGATGCCTTAACACAGGACTCCCAACCTATGAACGTTTAGATACACACACTTCTTCTTGTATTGATATTTCTTTTTGCTCCCATTCCCTTATGGATCGTTTTACCTGGTCCCGCTTTGATTATTTATTCGGCAGGGATCATTACCCAATAGCATTAAATGAGCTTGTTCCAAGCCCAATGCAAAAACCCAACTCCAGCTGGCGTTATGATCGAGCGGAGTGGGCTCATTTTTATCAGGCCACAGCTATCCCTCTTTCTCCTTTCAATAAAAGATTTCCGACTGTTGATGATGCCTTTTGCTTCTTCCAGAAAGTTGTCATCTCGGCAGCGGAACCTTGCATTCCGCAGTCTTCCTCAGGCAGGCGGTTGGCAACCCCTTGGTGGTCCCAAGAGTGCGCACAAGCCAACCGAGAAAAGAAGAAACTCTACAGGCAATACAAAAGAACCCGTACCACCCCAAACATGATTATTTTTAAAGCAGCCGCAGCAAGATCTCGGCGAATTAATCGTCAAACGCGCAAACAATATTTTCGAAATTACATATCGACTGTAACTCCAAAACTCCCCTTCCTTTAGTGTGGAAAAGTTACACAGAAAATATCTCGTCGATCTAATAACTCCTCACCCAACAGTCCTCCGTTATGGACCTGAATATAAACTGATTACGATCTCTTGCTCTTGCGGTGGTAAGCGGAATGCGTTTATGTTATGCTTTCGCTAGCCATTCGAGTCATTTACGCTACACTAAGGCCTTTCAAAAACTTGAGAACCTGACACAGGCACTGCCAGAACTTTTCAACAGCGAAAAGGGAAGATCATACATACAACCGTCGTTTACACTTGCAGAGTATCAAACTGCACTGGCGAGTAGCAAAGACGGTGCTCTTGGTCCAGACTATGATTTGTAATATCAGCTTCCGTCATATAGCATCGCCTCAAGCATCAGCAATTTTTTGCCCTGGATCTATATAAACAGAATCTGGGATGCGAATCCTCTTTCCCATCTATTTGGACTACAGTTTTTTTGAAATCCCTATTCCCAAAACTTGGATATCCAATGCTAGTGGAAAACCAAAGACCAATTTTGCTGACCTGCCATACCTGTAATTAATGGAGAAAATGGTTTCAGGCCGCTTTCTCCCTGTTTTGGAGAGTCGCCAAAGCTTTCAAGCTTCTCAGTTTGGCTTTCGCAAAAATCGTTCGACCGCGGACCCCTTGTTAAAACTAGACCATGACATCCGGGAAGCCTTCTCAACTGGTGGGATGGTTCTTTGTGTCTTTTTTGACCTTGAAAAAGCTTATGACACAACGTGGAGGACTGGTATTCCTTCTTAAACTCATTCGCTCGGTTTTTCGCGACCAACTGCCCTCTTTTTCATTAAAATGCCCTTTTGTCAAACAGATCCATGCAAGTTCGGTGCTCTTCTATTCTGCCACACTTTACTCTGGATGAAGTCGTTCCGCAGGGTAGTGTTTTAAGTGTACTACTATTTTCTCTCGGGATTTAATGATATTGTTACCTCCATTCCAGAGACTGTCAATTTTTCCCTAAATGTCGATGACTTAGCATTATACATAGCCGGTGCCAGGCTGCCCTTTCTCGAGCGGCAACTTCAACTAGCTATTGAGAATATTTTACAATGGGGTAACTCCCATGGCTTCCATTTCTCTCCAACCAAAACCTCAGCAGTGCTTTTTAAGAAAAAGGGAATCGAAGAACCTGCCACCTTCTTCCAGCGAACCTAACCTTATATGGTTCGCCCATTCCTGTAACTTCACAGGTCAAATTTCTAGGGCTCATCCTAGATGACCATTTAACATATGCACCGCATATTAAACACCTAAAAACAACTTGTCATCGCACCCTTGACCTGTTACGTTATCTCGTGTCAAAATCTTGTGGTACTGATTGCAAATCCCCTTTATGTCTTTACATAGCCCTAATCCGATCGAAACTGGATTATGGCTGTGCAGTATATGGTCAGGCCTCCACAACACTACTACACCTGTTAGATCCCATCCAAAACGAAGCGATCCGTATCTCCACTGGAGCTTTCCGATCGTCCCCCCTGGTGAGCCTTGAAGTTGAATCAAATGTGATGTCACTCTCTCTTCGAAGAGAATACATCATGTGTACAAGTTATCTTCGTTTTCAAACCCCAATACCGTCTGCTCTGACACCGATTCTGCAGGAGGTACCTGAGAATCCTAATTACTGGCCATTTGCAAAGACGGTTCATAACATCTTTAATTTCCTCAACATCTCTTTTCAAAAGGTGCTGCCTTTCTCTTTTGACGAAGGGTACACACCTTGGCTATTCCCCTCTCCCACCATTTGCTTGGCTCTGACATCTCTCTCCAAATCTAGCCATCCTGCTGCGCCTGTTAAAGCATCATTTTTTTGGTTCTACGCTATTTGCCGCAGTTCAGCCGATGGAATTTTACTCGTGGTTTACTGACGGCTCTAAAACAGGGGACAGCGTGGGCGCATCTGCTGTCTTTCCTGACCGCAACCTCTCCCATACCCTTCCCCCTAATGCTT
>JABUQX010088300.1:27500-30000 GCA_015478945.1 Trachelipus rathkii
TTATTATTTTTATTATTAATGCTAAAATTGAAATGAAAATATTTATTTGAGTTTCGAAATAGTAAACTTTAAAATTGAAATATATTTTTAACCTTTCCGTAATTTTAAAAAACTTTTTTTACAACTACATGACCTAGAATTTCTTTCTCTCTCTCTCTCTCTCTCTCTCTCTCTCTCTCTCTCTCTCTCTCTTTCTTCTCTCTCTCTCTCTCTCTTAGTGTTAGTATATCTATATAAAAAAATATATATATATATTATAAACGTAGTATATATATATATATATTTATATATATATATATATATATATATATATATATATAGAGAGAGAGAGAGAGAGAGAGAGACGGACTGACAGACGCTGCAAATTATATTAAATTTTTATATGACTTCATTTTAATATTATAATTAATTCATACAATTATAAAAGGAATATTCAAATAAGTTCGTTATCTGATAGTTTGCATTCTTTATCGACCGAAGTTGGCATTATGTTAATAAAGCTTAAGTTTAAAAGGGAATTTTTTGAGGAAAAATGAGATATGGCTTACCACCAGGACAAATTATTTGATTTGAATTTTGAAAGGGTTTAGAAGATCACACACACACAAAAAAAAACATAATTGAATTTGATTCTCTCTATGAAAGAAATTCGTTATTTCTTTATTTTAAATATGTTTCGGATAAGTTTTAATTTGTTTTCAAAGAGTTGTATATATATATATATATATATATATATATATATATATATATATATATATATATATATATATATATATAAATATATATATATATATATATATATATATAAATCTATCTATCTATCTATCTATCTATCTATCTATCTATCTATCTATCTATCTATCTATCTATCTATCTATGGTTTGAATGTTTATTTGCTTATGTATTGCTACTGAGAATTTGGCTGCATTTAATACAATTTAAAATGACTTGTCAAGACTAGTTTATTCGTGCTTGCGACGCGTCTAAACGTGTTTCAAGTCAAGCAGCAGGTGATCAGCGGAGAATAAAATAAACTCAAGGGTTGACCTTTAGTAAATAAGATACTCTCTCTCTCTCTCTCTCTTCTCTCTCTCTCTCTCTCTTGTTTATTTTCTCCTTTCCTCTCGTCTTTCAATCTCATTAAATCTTTATTTAAATATTTGAAAATCTATATATATCTATGCATATATCTCATAAAGATTGAAAGCGTAGTTACATGAGTTGAACGAAAAATAATTTCTTTGCATTATATATATATATATATATATATATATATATATATATATATATATATATATATATATATATATATATATTAACAAAGAACACTATATTTTTCTTTCGCATTTAATAACGATCTGTATGCATCTGACTTACTAAACTGCTCTAAAATCTAAACCAAAATCTGCAGAATCAAAAAGCTGTTGCCAAAGTAAAGGCAGTACATAGTAGCGGCGTTCTTGCTGTAGAATAAAACGCTGTTCCTAATGTAGAGTATCATTGATGTGATAATCTTGCAGGTGATGCTCCCAATGGAGTTTAGAACATTAATATTTGCTTGGATTTCTCGGGTCCTATGAACACTGCTTTGCATTTACTTTACCTCACGTTACTTTGTTATTCATTTACCTAAGTCGAGAGAGAGAGAGAAAGAGAGAGAGAGAGAGAGAGAGAGAGAGAGAGAGAGAGAGAGAGAGAGAGAGAGAGAGAGAGAGAGAGAGAGAGAGAGAGAGAGCTTGAAAAATATACTTTTATAAATTTTTATGGCAATCAAATGGTAATAATGTGGTAACGAATTAGAATTCTTCCAACATTTCTTATAGAATAAACTTTTTTTTTTTTTTTTTTTTTTAACAAAACTCTTAGAACCCATATAATATTTTTAGTACCATTACATTTTAATATACTTTAAACTTCAACTTCACTTTATATAACCTAATCATTCTAATTATTTTCGCTATTTTCGGTCAAAAAGAAATTCTGGTCAAATAATATTTCATAATGTTTTCTGGCTCTACTTTTCCCCATTTTATTTAATGAAAACGATAATACCTCTGATTTTTGCTGCATTGAGGACGATTCGTAATATGCGAGGTGCTACCCCAAAGTTCCGGGAATTTGACTGTAAAACAAACTTTATATATATATATATATATATATATATATATATATATATATATATATATATATATATATATATATATATATATATATATATATATATATATATATATATATATATATAAACACTGACTGCTCATGGGCAGAGATCCTGAAATAATGAGAATGTATATTCAAGTTAACGTCCAAAGATAACTGAAGTAGAGAATAGCTCACATTCTGCCATCGACCAGTTGCGATCATGAGACCTCGAATTGTTTGCGATTGCTCTAAATAACATATATATATATATATATATATATATATATATATATATATATATATATATATATATATATATATATATATATATATATATATATATATATATATATATATA
>JABUQX010088300.1:37500-42500 GCA_015478945.1 Trachelipus rathkii
CAATAGTGGTGTTCCTCAGGGTTCTGTCTTATCTCCTACTTTATTCCTACTTTTCATTAACAATGATCTTCCTCACCTCGCACCCTTCTAACTCTATCCACTGTATTCCGATGACTCGACCTCTTCATTCTTTAACTCATATAAATTCTACTCCCACTTTTACTTCTGGAATTGCCTCTCGTCTTAATCTTTCCGATTTTATCCTCGCTGATGGATAGAAATAACTTTGTGAAATTCAATTCTTTAAAAACCCAACTTTTACAAATCTCCTTCTCCAAAATACCTTCTAACTTTCCTGTCTCTTTCGACGGTTCTGTCGTCTCTCCTGTTGACAATATAAACATCCTTGGCCTTAACATGAACAAAAAAATGTCTTGGAAACCTCACATCACAACGGTTGCTAGGGCGGCTTCAAAGAACTGGAAGTTCTGTTTAGACTGTGAGACTTTCCTCCTTTTCTCAGTTGCTCCGCTATACAAAGGTCTCATCCGCCCATGTATGGAGTACTGCTCTCATATCTGGGGGGGGCTCTGGTTTCACCCGGCTTTTAGATAGGGTCGAGTCAAAGGCCAAAAGGCTTATAAATTGTTCTGTACTTTCCAGTTCACTTGACCCTCTATCTTTGCGGCGCGATGTTGGTGCTTTATCTCTATCCTATAGGTACCGCAGCGGCAACTGCTCGAGGGAACTTATCACTCGCGTACCACCACCTTTACGACGCCTTCGTAGCACAATAGGTACTGTATCTGCGCACGAGTATTGTGTTGACATTGGTAACTCCAGGCTAGTTTGCTGTGGTGCTTCCTTCTTTCCCACCACCTCTGTTTTGTGGAATTCTCTTCCATCTTCTGTATTTCCTACTGAATTTAATCTCCTCACTTTAAAGCCTGCGTCTGTGCTCATATGCGCAATTTGCGCTAGAGGGTGAACTTTTGAGAGTACTACACCCCCTCCTTGAATAGGGCTCTGCCCGTGAGTGGTGGTGACAACTGTAAAAAAAATCCTTGAATGGGCAGATATGTGGCAAATGAACTGAATCTCCTATTCCCCCCATCCAAAACATCATTCAGATTATCCCAGAAAATCGTACTCTTTTCAACATTACCTTCAGATGGATCATATGTCGCAACCACACAAATTTTGACCTTTTCAAACTTAAATTTAACCTTTAGACTTCTAGTACTCACACACAAAATCTACCATAGCTCTCTACCACAAGTCACTCATCAGAATTGCAACTCCTTCTCTCCCTCTCTCATTCTTTTCCACACCAGCACACACACATTTCACACCACACCACTCATTTTCACCTTTTCCTTTCATCTTTGTTTCAGTCACAGCGAGCAAATCAAATTTTCCCTTTCTAAATACATCCATCACCTCTCTCCTCATCTCCTCAACATTTATTCCTCTGACATTTCATATACAGATACGATTCATACATTTTCGCCGAAGGATAGAAGGGCGCTTACTGCGATCACGACCTTCTCCGAGGCATGCATTAGCATTCCTGGCAAAAGATAAGTGGTAGTAGGCAGCCAACCTAACTACCACCGTCCCTTAGTCGCCTTCTATGACACGCAGGACATACGATGTGGGCAATTTTTTCTCCCTACACGTATGGATATAAGGGATAGGGATGTCTGTAAGATGTTGTCTAGAAGAGGGGTGTGGATATAAGTATGTGTATATGATATGTTGTCAGTAGTAGGGCTAACACTCCGGACCTAAATTTTGATGTTGACCGACTCAAAATAATTAAAATGATATATATATATATATATATATATATATATATATATATATATATATATATATATATATATATATATATATATATATATATATATATATATATATATATATATATATATATATATATAATTATATTATTATTATTATTATTATTATTATTATTATTATTATTATTATTATTATTATTATTATTATTATTATTATTATTATTATTATTATTATTATTATTATTATTATTATTATTATTATTATTATTATTATTATTATTATTATTATTATTATTATTATTGAGTTTTAATATTATTCAAAATTCTTAATATTTGTTCAATTAATCGGCAAAATAATCGGCGAAATTTGCCGATGACGATGACGATGACGATTTAAAAAAAATATGCCGATTTTTGCCGATGACGATGACGATGACGATTAATCGTCCCATCACTAATATATATATATATATATATATATATATATATATATATATATATATATATATATATATATATATATATATATATATATATATATATATATAGTATATATGTATATATATATATATAGAGAGATGAGAGAGAGAGAGAGACACAGAGACTCGCGCACTGGAACACCGTAGGTAATTACCTTAATTAGTTTTCAAGCGATTTTTTCCCAATGTTAACATCTACTAATAATAATATTAAAATTTGCCTATTTTTAATATATAGATATATATTTATATATATATTTTATATATTTTATATATATATATATATATATATATATATATATATATATATATATATATATATATATATATATATAATACAAAGATACACGTATATATATATATATATATATATAATGTGTGTGTGTGCTAATTCCGGTTCCGGCCGGAACTGAAAATTTCAGTTCCGGTACACCCCTAATTTATATATATATATATATATATATATATATAAATATATATATATATATATATATATATATATATATATATATATATATATATATATATATATATATATATATATATATATGATGAAATATAATTGTTGACAATTTGAATGTGGAAATTACTTAAATATAAATTTCCAATATTAACGATTATAATGAATTATTTGCCTAAAATAATGAGTGCATCGTTGTTGTTAAATCCGTGGAGTTAAAAGAAGAGATCATTTTTCAATTAATTAATTTACTCCCTACAGCCGAAATCTCTCTCTCTCTCTCTCTCTCTTCTCTCTCTCTCTCTCTCTCTCTCTCCTCTCTCTCTCTCTCTGTCTCTCTCTGTCTCTCTCTGTCTCTCTCTCTCTCATATATATATATATATATATATATATATATATATATATATATATATATATATATATATATATATATATATATATATATATATATATATATATATATATATATATATATATATATATATATATATATATATATATATATATATATATATATATATATATATATATATACACTTTTCTGTTATAGGAGCAATTGATAAAATAGGAATTTTTATGAAATAATAAAACTTTTACGTTGTAAACGTGTTTGGGAAATGAGAGGAATATTTGAATGAGCGAAAAAAAGAAAGAAAAAAAAGAAAATAAATAAACAAAAATTGAAGAGCGAAGCCTAATATGCTATTCAATCTCATCATCAATCTTGAGACTAAATAGTGAAGTAGTCAAAACCATATTGATCACTGGGGAAAAATAATATATATTTTATATTAAACATACTAAATTGGTATATTAATGCATGGCAGAATATCGCATGATTACGGGGATCCACTTCGCCTTGCCCACCCGACCCGTGAGTACGTGGTAAATATTTAAATAATTATCTGACAAACACATAACGTCTATATATATATATATGATATGTTCATCCTAATTTCATATATACATATATATATATATACATACATATATTACACTCCTAAATTAAAGAAACTGTATACTTGTACTCCTTGACAGAACCATCCTCAGATCCTATTCCACAGAAACTCATTGTCACATATTATTACACACATATTATTATGCCACACATACACATACAATCAGTATGCATTCTCAGCCCAAAATCCTGAGAAGCAACATATTACATATTATTATTATTATTACATATATATACATATACATATATACATACATATATATTAATATAATTTGTATATTATATATATATATATATATATATATATATATCTGTATATATATATATATAGAGTATGTATAAATATATAAATAATTATCTAAAAACATATACATATATATATATATATATATATATATATATATATATATATATATATATATATTTATTACTTACATTTAGCGACAATGTAATGTAAGAGAATGAATGGTTCCACATATTCTAACATTTGAATTACAATGGGCCTCATAACACTCGAAAAAGAATTTAGTCATTAAAGAAGCTTAAATCGAATACGATTCCAATATCCCAGTATTTATAAAACTAACAGCTCAATTTTATTAAAAACACACAAAATCAGTAATAAATTAATATAATAAATAATATGAAAATCGTATTATTAATAAGTAAAACTCCCCACAAAATCACTCACATTATTAATATAGAAAACGGAGCTAATGCTGGTCGGCAGAGGCAAGCTACAATTCGCCCAGGAAGAGTCTTGACTCAACGCGGTTTCTTAGACTGATTTTGAGTCAATATTTTTAAGTGCAATTACGAATTAAATATTTCGGTATAAGAGATGATCAAGTTAGCATAAAATTATTAATTAGTTAATTATTATAATTATGTTAATAATAATATTATTATTATATCTTGCTAATGCAATTTAAATGGGAATAAAAAGACTGCTAACGACTCGTTAGGCACATCCACAGTTGCCCAGCCTCAGAGAATAAGGAACTATTTTTTTGACTTCGAGAAGTAACAATTTCCACCGATCGCTACTATTAAAAAAGGAATCGAGTAAAAATTGATGACGGCATCTTAAAGCTAGCCTAATTCGAAAGAAATCATTCTTTATATATATATATATATATATATATATATATATATATATATATATATATATATATATATATATATATATATATATATATATTTATATATATATGACTCTTTAATATTTTGAGTTTCACTTACATAAGTATGCTGCCTACTCAAGGCCTCAATCTCAAAAAGTCAGTCAATTTGACATATTACATATTACAGCATATTACATACATACACAGCATATATACATATATGCACATATGAGAGCA
>JABUQX010088300.1:47500-67356 GCA_015478945.1 Trachelipus rathkii
CGAAGGTTTGGAAAGGCCTCTTTAGTAGGCCCATTGATAATGAGGATGTTTTTACCTTGAATTAATTCATTTTCATGAAGGGAATAATGTATAGGAATTAAGACCCATCTCCCTTAATAGGCCTATTGATAATGAGGATGTTTTTATCTCGAATTAATTCATTTTTATTAACGGTATAATGTATAGGAATTAAGACCCCTTTCACATCAAGTAAATCCTAATTAATCCAAATCAACAAATAACTGACTGACAAAGATTTAGGAAAGTTTCTCCAGTAAATAATAACCAGATTCTTTTCCAACCATTCGCACCAGTACAATTTGATTCAATCCAGACATTGTGTATAAAAAATATATATACTATTTTTGGATTGACTGCTATTAAGACAGGTTTTCTTGGTGTAATAGCGGCCTATGTCTTATTAATCCTCATTACAACAAGAACATCCAAAATCTTCAGTCTTGTAAAATGCCATTTCTATCAAGAAGCCTAACTGTGAATTATGCATCTGCTTTAATTTCATCTCAAATCCATTTTGCTTTGCTTTTTTTCCTCTTTAGTTAACTGTGAATTTGCATTGCTCCACATAAGGTCAAACGTTTTAACTAGTAAATATATTATATATATATATATATAGTTATATAGTATATATATTATATATATATTATATATATAGTATATATAGTATATAGTATATAATGATTATATTATATTATACTATCATATATAATATATATAATATATGTCTTATTAATCATCATTACATTAATAATATATAAAATAGATATTGTATAATATATATATAAAGCACACATATATATAAATATATAAAACTTATCTATTAAAAACTTTATATATTCATTTTGACATAATAACGAGACTTTCACATTAATGTGAATATATGCATTATAATATATTATATACTAATATAATATATATATATATATATTTAATATTAATATATATATATATAATTAGTTATTATATTATATATTATTATATTATAATATATATACTATATAATTATATTAATAAATATATATATATAACTATATATATATAAATTATTAATAATATTAATATTATATTATATATATTATATTATAAATATATATAATACTATATATAATAATATTATAATTAATATTATAATATATATATAGTATTATATATATATATGATATATAATATAGTATATAATATATATATATAATAACTATATATATATATTTGTATATATAGTGATGCAGTTACATCCTAGCATCCGCATCCGCACCCGGTCTATCCGCACATTTTATAAGAATCCGGCATCGCGCTTGCCTGCGGGATGTTCGCGGATGTTATTTTCGAGATTTGATAAAGAATTTATAAAAAAAACTACTTCGGGATGAATCTGACGCAAACTTTAAATAGAAGACAGTTATTTCTAATCACTGTGTAATATGACTCATGATTACGCAGCATGGTCATAATATTTGATCAAACAGAGTCTCTGACGATAGGATGCCAAATACTACAGCGCTCTACAGCTTCTGTTCCGATGTAATACCATTTCTCAACGCTAAGGAAGCTTTTGAACCATCTTCAAAATGATAAATCGACGGAAAATCTTCCTTATATAAATTTAAATAAATGTCAATAGCTAATATAATATAATATCACACTCACAGATTTAGAAAAAGTCTCTGCGTTTTTTTTTTGTTGATTACAGAAACCTTCTCCGCCTAATTGCATACTTAACTATATCCCGTTATAAAGGCAAGTATTTTGTAACACTAATATAGAACAAGTTAAATCGTCACTTTGGTTTGCAGTTGAAAAAACCTCAATCCGACCAGTCTATTAATTCGCACATTAAAAGGAAAGAAAACGAAATCTACAGAAACATCAACCTCCTAGAAAAATTTATAACAGATTCAACTGGTATAATTATCTACAGTCAGTAGTACGAAGACTAACACGCATTACAAAAGATGTAGTGCAATGATCGAAAACTATCTACCAAGAAAAACGACTATATACAAATGATGATCTTATCGGTGGAAAGTTAAGCAAATGTTTACCACGCTAAGTAAACTTTGCCAAGGACAATACTTGGGCGCCCCACACACGTTCCAGTTAAGACGGTACTTACCACCACACTGCAACATATATATGGAAAGAGCTGGCATGTGTGTGACGGACAAACACAAAAGAAAATTGAAGGCATCTTTCATAGGTATTTCTTTCCCATATAAATTAACAAAAACAAACTTTATAGTAGATACCTTTTTTATTAAGCGGAGGTTGGGAAAGATGTTTGGAGTTATTTGATTTTGGTACCCACGTCCACCACCCTGGTAACAAATAAATATCTGGACTCAACATTGTAACCATACCGTAAATATACCTTCTTATAGTATATAGTATATCTTATATTAAATATATATTATTATAATTATTATTATATTATATAAATATATATATATTTATATATATATATAATATATATTATATATTTATATATATGTAAATTTATATATCATATTATTATAATATTATATATATATATACTATATATAGTATATATATAAACATCATCATCCGCATCCGCATCCGCGGATGTTAAATCAAACAAGATCCGCATCCGCGGATGCGAAAAAACTGACATCATGTATAATACTTATTATATATATATATAAATTAATTATATATATATATATATATATTAATATAATATATATATACTATATATACTTTATATATACTGTATATAAGGGCTATGATTATTTTTTTCTTAATATTACTATGTCAGTATTAATATTAACATGATTAAGTAGAGACATATACTTGAAAAAAAGTGTGGAAAAGTGTCTAGTTAAACAGGAACCACATCAGCTTCTTAAGTAAGAGTAGATATTTTAAGGTAAGTGATAAGTATGTAGTTGTATTCTTGCTCAACTTATTGTTATGTCAAATTTTATTGATGTGAACACCTGCTATTAGCTTTAATTCTTTGTTATGATATTAGTAATATGATAAATTTTTAATACAATATTACTTATGTTATGTAAAAACATTAAATTGCATAGCTTGACTAAGTGAATGGTTACGTTTCGTGGTAATTTTATTACTCTGTTGTATAGGGAACTATCTATTTTATCCGAAACTCGATTCGTAACTAGTTGAGTTTGTTTGTTACATTATTTTTTAGTTAATGTATGTTATGCTTATTGAGTAAAACTGCTTAAATAGCATTATTGTGTCCTTAGATAGAATATGAAAATTAGTTTATTTGTGCTATACAAATTGATACCCAAAATATTGAATTCAATGATCAAGAGTCAATAGATCATGGCATGGTAGTGTAATATGGTGTTTGATTTACTATTACTTTTTAGGTCAAAAACTTATAAAAACATTATTGATATTTTAGTCAAAGAACTTATTTTTATTGTTAGGTTAACAAATGATACCTAAATATGTATGTCAATAGATCACTTAGATCAACTAGATCATGCAATAGATCATAGAACAAGTGAGATCAATTTATATAGATCAGTAAAATCATAGACACGGATGTTACGATGGAAGGTGGTTGTTTGATTAACTTATTACTGATTTTACTGCTTTAAGCATAAACGTTTACATTACAATAAGTATTCTAAATTATTTTAGTTAGTTTATAAAAAATAGTGATCAAAATTCATGGAAATAATAATGGTAACGGGTAGGAAAGAGATATTTAATAATACTGTTTACTAATTATGCTAGGCAAAAACTTTAAATTTTACACTAACCTTTTATTCAATAACTTATTTTAGTTTGTTATACAAAATAATGGACTACCAATAGTCAAATATCAATAGATTCAAGATATCGGGAAGGGAGGGAGCAGTTTTCTATGTATGAATTTAATGATTACTGCTTAGGGTCGATAACCTACATTCAAAAATATTATTCAAAAGGACTTATTTTCATTATGTTTATACCAATAATACTTGACGAAGATCAAAACGATAGTCCAATAGATCACAGTCATGAACGGGGTATAGTATATTTCTGATTAACTATTTATTGCTTTAGGTCGATAAACTTTACATTTTACATAATATCTTATTCAAAGAACTTATTTTATGTTATGTTATACAAATATGACTGAACAATAACAATAATGAATATTCATGACATGACGGCTCGGAATATGACCATAAATAACAACATTTATATTTATGTCAGAAATATAACACTTCTTATATTATCAGACCTAATTGATGTTTTTATACAATATACCTTATTATACACTTGTATCAATGGCAATAGATCAATAATCAATTAGAACAAATAATCACGGATGGTAGAATGGGGTGTTTGATTTATTATTACTGATTAGCTTCCTTAGGACTGAAAATGTAATTTTTTAACTTAAAAACTACATAAATAAAATTACGTTTAAAAATCTTTTTAAACAAATAAATAAAATGAATAAAATTCTTAAAAATATATCTTCGTAAATTAATCGAAAAAAAAAACAATAAATTTGCAAATAAATTTAAAATAGGTTAAAGTTTTATCAAAGTAAAAAAAATATTTCTAAAAAAATAATTTTAATAATAAAGATATTACGAATTATAAATTTAAATTAAGAATTTTAAATATTCTAACAATAAAGAAAAAAATAAAAAGAAAGAAAATTAAAATATGAAAATTTTAAAAAATAAAGAAAATTTAACAAAAGTTCAGATATAAAATGAACTAAATAAAATAAAAATAGCAACAAACATACATGCTTCAACTTAGGGAAAAATTATATTAGTCGGACGTTTTTAAAAACAAATTAATAGGAGGAATAGGAATGCAGGAACACCTCATAAGAGGAAATGTTTGTGAGCAAGCTGATACCGTTTTAGTGTGAACAAATCATCATGGTAACATAGCTGTATTATAAAGATGGCTAAAGAGGCATGAGGCAACTTTTTATCTTATTATGATCATACTTATTTTAATAATATATATATATATATATATATATATCTAATATATACTTATATATATATAGATATATATATATATATATATATATATATAATATAGTATTATTATATATATTAATTTATGGCTACATAAAATTTATACCATTATTTACTGATAAGTATAAGTATATAAATACTATATATATTTAAACAGAGAAATAGAGATAGATTAAGAGAGAAGACGGTAACTTTTAAAGTATATTCTAAATTTTGTAAGTGAAAAAATAATAGTAAAAGACGTAAATATTTGTAACAATTTATCTAATTAGTAAAATTTGTTATTATCACAACTAATGAATATTTGGTATTATATAAACAAATATGGAATTCTCATTAAAAAACGTCAAGATTTAAGACATTTAAATCAATTAAAAAAATTTTATTTATGCTTTATTTTGTTTTGTTTCATCAATCATGAGTCAAAACATATTTTTTCATAATGCTGAAGAAATACTTAAATTAACTCAATTTTGTAACAATTTATACCAATGAATTTTAACATGCTAATAATTTAGAACATATATTTAGGTATAAATAGAATTTTGACTAATAGCTTGAACATATTTAGCAGCCAAAAATTTTTTCTTTCATTTTTATTATTGCAATGTGTTGAATAATATAGCCACCAATCTACAATAAAAGAATGAAAATGAAATACTCATTACAAGCAATTCTAGAAAGAAAAAATACTTACATCTAGATCTAAACTAGCCTTCAATATATTCTCAGACACCTAATATACTACATCGTAATTTAAATTCTTCCTTTTCTGTCTTTGTTGCAAGTCTTTTTACATTAAATATACTATGGTCAAAAAGTCGGAGGCACATTATGTCGTATTCAAAATATGCTTTGAGAAATATACCGTGTATAAAAACTTCCTTGCTTAGACATATTACCAAATTAAGAGTTTTAAAATGTTCGAACAATTCGTTAGGAATAACAAGTACTAGCACTAAATAAGCTATTTGAGAGTTCTACTTCTCTTTAGTAACATCTAGATAAGTGTGTCTGATTGGGTTAGCGGTCAATAGGACATAAAGTCCTTTTAATAGTCTCATTTAAAATATCAGCTTTCAAACGCATTTACTACTTACTATTGAAAAAGATTCGAAGCCCTGCTGAGAGGTACTACAATTATATCATCATTCATGTTACAGTTAAAACGTTCTCAAATATACTAGCACATACATGATCCTCTATTTAATTAACTGCCGCCGTATATTCTGCGTTTTTTCTGAAATTTTGCACCTAGTCATGATAACAAGTATATTATTTTTATTACACAAATCTGAATTAATAAAAGAGTATAAATTCAATTTAAGATTTAGCTAAACTAAATTTCTAAATGGTTTTAAAATATAATTAAAAATCCTCTTATGAATTAAGAGTTCTAAATTATAGATTTCCAAAGAGGTTCTCTGCTAGTAATCCTCGTAATTCATAGAATGTTGAATAAGTTTTTATTTTAATACTGAATGGCCATACAATTCTTGAAATATTTGTATATGTATTTAGCAAATTTTGAAATTTATTCACATATTATAAAAAACTTAGTCAATTTTAAGACCACCTATATAATATTTATAATAATTCGCTTTTCTGCTTTTGAAATTGAATTTCAAAGAAAAATTTTTATTTATTTATTTATTAATTTATATTTAAAAGTAACAATATCTTTAAAAAACTCATTTTTAAATTGAAGGTTAAATTTTTACTATTCCCAACCAATTTGGTTCGAATTTAGATATAAGTTCCCTGTTTTCCCGCTAGTTATAATTTTGTAAATGTGAAAATCCAAGAATAATCGAAAATCTTATTATAATCTACAAGTATGTGCATAATATGACTGTTATGTTTTAACTCAACAATAAGAATGAATAATCACTTGTCATTTAGCTCTGATAATGTTCTAAACTCATAAGAATTGGTTGCATGAGTAAGATACGTACAATTTAAGAACCTAAACTTATATAATATATATCTCTGATAATGTTCTAAACTTCATAAGAATTGGTTGCATAGAGTAAAACCTTGAATTAACTTTTTTCAAATTTCTTGAAAATCCCGTATTAAAAATATTCAATATTTAAGTATTATATTTACCAAATAGTAATAAAGTAAATTCCTATAATTGTATAGAATTTAGAAATAAAATCTTATTTCTACAAGTGATGTGCACCTAATATACATGTAAATGTTGCAACCTTCAATAAATTTCAACATAGTTAAAATTTTTTATGATCAATATTATAAAGAAACTATGAAATTATTTTTGCTGTTAATATAAAACAATATAAATATTGTACAATTCATAAACCAACCTTAAATTTATGTAGACACCTTACATGAAAATATGTTTTATAAATTATCTAAAATAATAAAACTATTAATAAAATTCACTTTTCAGCTTTTTGAAATTTGCATTTATAGAATGAACACTTTTTTATTTTCAAATTGCTGGATAATACCGTTATAAAATAACTCACATTTTAAGTAATATTTAACAAGTAATTTTCTAAATTGTTGAAATTTAGGAAAATATATATCGTTAGAGAATTATAGTTTAAATTATAGATGATAATGTGAAAATTTGAAAATTCTCATTTATTTTTTTCTTCAAGTTTAAAATTTTTTATGAAACTGGCGTAAAAATAAATTTGAATGAAATGAATTGGTATATTTAAAAACAATTATATTTTAGAATTTCTATTAAAAACATACAGTAGAATTTAAGGAATCCTAAACAATTAAATATAAATTCTCTTTTCTGTACATTTTTTATTTATTTATTTCGATCTAAAGCATTAATATTTTTCTAAAAAGTAATTGGGGGTAAGATTTCAAAGAAATTATACCAAATAATGCCAATTTCTTACAATTTAAGGAAAAATCTTACTTTAAGAGTTCTAAATTAGTAATAATGTGAAAATGTAGAAAAAAGTATTAACAATATTTTTTGAAGCTGAAAATGTTATTTATTATTTTAAAATATAGGTACTTTTACCACAAAACTAATGTAAATATTTTGGTTATATAAACAACATATTGAAAATTCAATTAATATCAACGTCATGAGACCATACTACTAAGAATATTTAATAATTACTTATTCTGCTTTTTGAAAATTGCATTTCAATGATAATATATATTTTTTTACAATTATATAAAATTGCTGATAAAATCTCGTTAAAACTCTATGATTTTAGATTTTTTAACTCAAATAATTATGAAATGTTGCAATTTAGGAATATTATCTGTACTTTTTAAATAAATTTGAATAATAATTTAAATTGTGAAATGTTAAGAAAGACATTTAATATTTAGAACTGTTAATTTTTTATTTTTCTAATTTATAAAACTAGTATTATCAACTATGATATTAGTTGGGATAATGATCTGTCTCAAGTAATATTAATATATAATCATACAAAACATCGTCAATTTAAGAACCTAAAACTATTAATATAAATTTATTCTTATTTCTGCTATTTTGAGTATTTCTGTTTTCATATTACAACACTTAATATATTTTTCAAATAATCGAAATTCTATTTTAAAATATTCTAATTATTTTGATAAGTAAAAAGAATTTGAAATTATTAGAGGTGAATAAAATTTACGTACTTATATATAAGAGTGTTTATAATATTTGTATTATGATGTAAAAAATTAAGAAAAGCGTAAATATTATAAAGAAGTTAAATTGATTTAATTAAAAAGTTTTCAAAATTAATTGAATATTTGTTAGTATATATATATATATAAAAACAAATTATGAATTTATCAATTAAAAATCAATCAATACAAGACACCTAAAACAATTACTATACATATATATGTAAATATATATTACATAGATATATAGTTTCTTTTCCTTTCTTTTTTGAGAATATGCATTTCAATGAGATAACATGGTGAAACCACATAATAGTTCTGAAAATATATATAAAATTTCAATTTTTAACATTTTATCAAATAATTTCAAATGATTTAAATATTTGCATCTACAAATATTATTTAAGAGTTCTATAAATTATATATGTAATGATGAAAATACTTGCATAAAATTTTAGTATCTTATTTTAAGTATTTTTATTAGCACAGACACAGTTTCAACATATCTAAAGATAAAATTTGCAAATATAAAAGTAAAGATAACTTCGAGATGAAAAATTTTCATTTTAACTACTTAATCATAGTGACACCTAAAATAAAATTAAATAAATTTCTGATTTTCTGCTTTTTGATATTATTCAAAATTGCATTATCATATGAAACAATTATATCTTTTATTTCAAATGCTATGAAAATTACTAGTTTGTACAAACTCAATTTTCGGAATTTAGTACCAAATTTTTTCAAAATGTCTGTAATAATAGATTTAGGAATAAAATTAATACGATATTTATAAGATAGTTCTAATTATTTTGTAATTGGAATAAATAGCACAAATGCGTAATTAATAGTTAGCAAATATTGTAATATTAGCACTTGCTTTCACAGTTTTTTTTTATTTTTTATATATAAAGCAAATGATTGAAAAGTTTCATTAAAAATAACTCTATTTAAAGATCACCTTAAAACTAATTTATAATATCATTAATACTTTCATGCCCCGTTAAAATGCATTTTTATGTGAAGCGTATAACTTGCGAAAAAATATTTAAAATTATTTGATTCGGTCTTTGCATATAACTGACTTCATATAGTTCTTATGAATTAAAACATATACATGAGCATAATGAAAAATTACAATTACAATGAAAACACATTATTTATTCGAAATGCTAAAATTATCACGTTAAAATACTCAATTTAAGGAGAATGACTAAATATATATTGAAATGTTGAAAACTTCGGGTCTAGAATGTACTTTTCTAGCCTTTTTAATTTCAAATGATTTGTGTTATATTTAGCTCAAATTGATTCTACAGTGTTAAAAATTTATTTTGTTCAAATAGTTTTCATCAATGTGCGGCAAATATAAAAAATTGTTTTAGAAAAACAAATATTATAAAGTATCTTCAAACTTAAACCAGACATTCATTAGTTCCGGCTTTCTGGAAAATCTTTTGTGTACGGTAGAGCTTTTATGTAAAAATTAGTACATATTCAATGAAACACATTATTTTTATATCTAAAATTCTTAAAATCCCTTAAAAAACTCAATTTTCCGGATTACTTAATAATACTAAATTTTTTACAAGCTTAATTAAATTTGGATAAGTTTTCTAATTTTTTTAGTGTAAATATGATCTCAAAATATAACATCAATAATTACATTAGAATTATTAAAATATTTTACTATATAAAAAATTATATTTAAAATATATGGTTTTACAAAATATTTACACCAAATGTTTGTATATATATGAAATTAAAAATTAATTTGATAAATATTGCAATTTAAAATAATCGAAATTTATCAGATGTTTTATAAAACTATTAACAAATTTCGCTTTTCTGCTTTGAAATTGCATTTTCAATGAAAAACATTGTATTTTTCAGTTTTAATAGACTTTTAATTAAATGGCTATTATGGTCTCATTAAAGTTTAATAAGTATTTAATTAGAGTTTCATTAAGAAGCCCTAATATAAATTTTCAATTTAACAATTTTTGGATTTTCATGAATCAGCATCTCTTATAAAATACCTTGACTCGATTTATTTGGAAATATACCAAGAAAAGTGACTTACAAGGTGTAAAATAGTTACACATAACTTTCCCATAGACCAGCTCTTCTCAACTAATGAAATATTTTATACGTTAATATATATTTAAATGATAAATATTAAAATCTGACATTGACAGAAATGTAAATTTATTAACACACAACTATCTATAGAACACTCTTCTCAGCTTCTGAAAATGTCATTTATTTACATGATTTTATTTTTCTGCAAAACGTTAAAAGTCAATAGATTTTACGACAAAATTCAGAAATGTACATTAAACTCTTAAAATGGTACCAGTAATAGCTCTAAAATATCTAAATTTGAAATTTGATAATTTAAGAAATTTTTATTTAGATAGTAATTTTTTATTAAACAGGTTTTTACAACTATGATAAAATATTTTTATATATAAAGACAAAAAATTTATAAATTTGCATTTCGATCTTGAGTATCTTCTTTTAAGAACTCTAAAACACTTAATTTCTCTTATTTTAGAATTTTTTTAATAAGTACGGACTGATATGCATAGACATTTATTATATTATATTTTTATTCCTATCATTTCTCTTTATCCCATAAATATACTCGTAATGAACCCTTCAGTTTTACCAAATTACAAGGATTCCCCTTTTTCAAATTTGAAGAATAAAATTATATAGGATTAAGCAAAAATTTAATTATAGTTCGGCTCAAATGTAAAAATTTGATAAAAAATGCGTAATTGTTATAATGTTTAATTATATTATTTTAATTAAAATAACATGGTTTTCAAACTTAATGAAATATTTTTGTAATATAAAACACAATTATTGAAATATTACATTAATACAAAACTTATAAATTTTAAAGAAACCTATACATAATGTATATTATCAAAATTATCGTTTTATTGCTTTCTATTGATAATTGCTTATATCACATAATAACATCAATTACACTTATTTTATCAGAATGTAAAAATACACCTCACGTCTTTAATATACTCTCACAATTTTATAAAATTATACCGAAATAATTTCAATGTTGTCAAAATCATCAGTGAGTAGTGGTAACTTATTTAGAGTTTAAATTTTACAATGTTAAAAATTTAGATAAAATATATATTTAGGAAAGTTTAAAAATAATTTTTTTATTAATCAGTTTTCAAACTAATATATTTTCATATTCATTGATTAAAAATTAATATTTATGATAATTTTTCATATGAATAAACGTTCATTATTTATGAAAAAACAAATTAGCTATTAACAATTGCATTTTTCTGTTTTTGATAATATTGCATATTTAATTGAACACTATTACTGATTTTTGAAATAGCTAAGAATATACCGTTATAAATAAATTAATTTTTAAGATTAAAAAGTAAAATAATTCATATAAATATGTTATAATTATTAGGATAAATTATCCGTTATACTTTTTAAGAGTCCTTATTTTCTTTGATATGTGATAAATATATTATAAAAAAAGCGGTTATTTTAGAAGTTTAAAATTTATTATATATTAAAATGTATTATTATAACATTTATTAAAATAATTTGTATATAATAATATTATCCAATATATATGAAAAATTTCATTTAAAACGAATTCAGAGAACGAACCTCTTTAATACAATAATAAATTCTCTTTTCTACTTGCTTTTATGAAAATTGGTCATTTCATAATTCTAAAACTATAATATATTATTATTTTCAAATGCTGAATAATACCGTTATTAAAAACTCTAATATTCGAATATTACATAAATAATATCAAAAGTGTTGATAAATTTAGGAAAATAATGTATCTTTTAAAGAGTTCTATAATTTGTATGTGAAATAAATTTAGACAATCCCGAAAATTATGATACCTTTGTTTTAGTTATATGGGTTAATTAAAAAGTCGCCTTTAGTACATAAACGATATATATATATATAAATAATTTATTTGGTATATATAAAAAACAAATATAGAATTATTCTATTAATAAAACCGCAATTTAAAGTACACTCATTAAACTATAAATAAATTCATTTAATCAGCTATTTTAATAATTGTATTGTGTCAATGATGAACTACGTTAGGTGGTAATAAAAATATTTGAATTCATATTCATCTCGAGTATAGCTGTTCATATTTTAATATTTGACATCTATACTTCTTCTTATTACGATAAATTCATAATTCTGTTTCTTTTTGAAATTAGCATTTAGCACATAAATAACTCTATTATGATATTAGTTTTGAGTAGATAACTTAAAATATATCATGTTAGTATAAAGTTCTAAATGTTTCATAGATTATTACTCATATATCTATTTGAGATGATAGAACTTTTGTTAATGTACATTTTTTATGACATGTTCAGGAGTTTTTAGTATTGTGCAATGATTGAATATTTAAGAATATTAAAAAAGTAGGCTACGATGTTTAGTAAATTTTTTTATAGAAGTATTAATACCAAAAAAAAGAAAACAATTATTGGGTATATATAAAAAAACAGATTTTTTATAATTTAACAAACTTTGGTCAATAAACAATTAATAAATGCTTTTTTCTGCTTTTTGAAATTGTACATTTCATGAAACACATTATTTTATTAATGCTTTATATAAATAAATCCGTTAAAAAAACTCAATTTTGTTAATTAATTACCATAATTATATTTATCAAATATTGAAATTAGACGAAAAATGATACGTTACTTTTAAGAGTTACATAATATATTTTAATATAGGTAGTGTTAAAATTTATAATGATAAAAATTAAAATTATTTAGAAGTTAAATTTAATGTATTAAATAAGAATTTTCAAATACATGAAATTATTATTGAGTATTAATATAGAAACCAAAATTAATAATAATATTATTCATTAAAATTAAAACTGGTATACAATTTTAGTCACATAAAACTAGTTAACATAATTCGTAGTATACTTTTCTGCTTATTTGAAAATATTGCATTTCCATGATAATACATTATTTTTTACAAAGATATTTATTTTTTCAATCTATTAGCTTGAAAGTTAAAATATCATACAAAAATATATAGTTCATATGTATGAAAGTAGGAATAATCGATACTTTTTAATAAATAACAAGGTTATAAGGCGGTGTCTAAATTTGATATAATGTGAAAATTTTAAGAAAAGCGTTGGGGTAGAAGATTAATTTTTTATATTTATTTATATTCATTAAATAATTTATTTATGTACCTCTAATAGATAAACATATTTGAAGATATTTTTATAACAAATATATATTATAATTTCATTAAAAAAACTATTCAATTTACAGAACCATAAAAATCGATTTATTACAAATTTTCCTCTTTCGCTGTTTGAAAATTGCATTTCTAATGAACCTATAGTATTTTTCAAATGCATGATAAAATACCGTTAAAAAACTCAATTTTAAAATTATTACAAAAATTAATATATGTGTATGAAAATTTATAGGAAGGGAAAAAATCGTTACTTTTAAGAGTTCTACAATTTGTAATTGTAAAATATTAGATATTTTAATATTTAAGTGTTAAATATTATTTAATTAAACATAGGTTGGTATACATATATGTAATTTCTGAGTATATAATAAAATATATATTGAAATATTTCTATTTTAAAACGTATTTTAAGACAACCCTGAATACTATTGAATAATTCACTTTTTCATTGCTTTTTGATTGCATTCAATGAAACACATATTTTTTTCTGTTAATAATGCTGATACATATTACACGTTAAAACACGATTTTCAAAAATTTGCTCTGATACATATTGTTTATTATGGTGAAATTAGAAAAGTCGGGGTTTTAAGAGTTCTAATTTGTAATGTGAAAATGTAATAAAAAGCGTGGTGAGTTAGAAAGATTAATTTTTTTTGTAAAAATAGGTCTCTTGGTTAAAACTGAATGAAAGACTCACTAAGACCACAGAAAATTGATATTCAAATTACCTAATTGTATATTTTTCTAAATTTTAACATTATTTTAAAACTGTTCAATTTGAACACGGTGATTTTATGCTTGTGAAATTGCCATTACTAGGCAAATGTTATTTTATATCAAAATAATGAAATATACTCCGTCCATAATAATTTCCTATATTTCAAATGTTGAAATAGTTAATTTGAACACGGTGATTTATGCTTAAAGAATTTCACAATATTCAATATCCTTATTATAAAATTTTGATATTTGAAGATTAAAATTTTGTATTTAAAACTATATTCAAATGAAATGAAATTTTAGTATTAAGATTAATATTAACTAAGTGAAATTTCATTTTAAAATAAACCTCAATTTAAGATATTTTAAACACCAATTAAAATTCTCTTTGTGGCTTTTTGCAAAATTGCATTTCAATGAAAACACTTATAGCTTAGGTTACCCTTAAACTCTAAATTTTATAAATTTATCAATCATTACACAGACCTAATATTAAAATTACCTTACTTTTATTGCAAAGATTAAATCCAATGTGAATAAAATTTAGGAAAACAATGTTTGTTATGTTAGCAGTTGCTGGAACAGGTCAATCTGAGAAGTGAATCAAAATATGAGAGAAATAAAATCTTTAAAAATTTAAAATATTTAAATATAAGTTCATTTAATAAAACGTCAATTTCATAAAACCTAAACAATATATAAAATTCTCTTTTTCTGGCTTTTTTGAAATTGCAATTATATTTAAATGTAAGAACAGCGAATGATATTTGCTCTAGTCCACAGATTCACACCTTTTAAATTTTTCAAAATAATTTCAATGTGAAATTTGACATCAAACTAATTTTAGAAGTTCTAAATTTGTAATGTGAAATTAAAAAAAAAAGCGTTCAATAATAATAATATTTAATTTTTTATTAAAAATGGTTTTCACAAACACACACGAATATATATATATATAGTATATAAAAACATAATATTGAAATTTCATTAAAAACGTCACTTAAGACACCTAATACTTATTATAAATTCACTTTGCTTTTTTGAAAATTGCATTCTTATATACACGTAATTAGAGGTAAAAAATATTGAAAATTTCATTATAAATAACTCAATTTAGACACACTAAAACTATGTTACAATTCCATTGCCTTTAGTAAATATTGACCATTTCAACTGAAACCTACTATTTAGTTCTCAAATGAAAATCTTAAAAATAATACCGTGATTAAAAACTCAGTTTTTACGATATTTAAAAAAAAAATTGAAATGTTTATATTTCCTGAAAAAAATTACTAATGTCGTTATGAATGAATGTAAAATTAAGAAAAAAAGTATTTTAGAAGTTAAATAAAATTGTTTTCTTAACGATTTCAAACTAATGAAATTTTTGTTATTTCCAAATATATCAATTTTACCTTCATTAAAAATAACGTCAATTTTAGATCACCTAAAATACTTAATAAAAATTCGCTTTTCTGCTTTTTGAAATTATGCATTTCAAATGAAACACATTATTTCTTTCAAATGCTGCAAAAAAAATATAAACTCTAAATTTTTAAAGAATTACTAATAATAAGTTATTCGAATAAAAAAAAATGTATCTTTTAAAAATTCTAATTTTAATAACATTCTCAATTTCCAAACAGAATTATAATAACTTTTTTGAATTGAACTTTCACTGAATATTAAATTAAATCGGGAAGATATCAATCATATTTGCTATGATCAATAACTATTGACACTTCGATAAAATAAAACTCAGATTTAACTAATAGCACATACAATATTATTAATTTTATTTGTTTTTTGATTTTCTATAATACATTATTTCTTATCAATTATCTGTACATATATAAAAACTCTCACTTCTATGATTTTACAAATATATTTCAAATTGTTGAAATTTATATGAAAAGTTATTATTTTATGTGTATAAAAAAATTATAGAAGAAATTATGTGATCAACAATTAATATGTGTAATATTTGTGTTAGTGGTGTTAGTATTTTAACTTAATATTATACAGGAATTTTCGATTGTCTATCATTAATGATATTCTTTTTTCATATTCAACAATATTCTATGTTCTCATATAAAATATATCGTATTTAGACAGCCTAATTATTAATTAGATTCGTTTCGCGTTTTTTTTTGTTCATTAGATCTAATGAAAATTAATCATCTTTATTTCATGCTGCGAGTGAATGACTAAAAACTCAATTTTAGATTACCGAAATAATTTCATGTCAGATCTATTTTTCAAATCAAAACCCTTAATTTAGACGTTGTTAATTTCAATGTGAAAAATAGTCTTTGAAATTGCAATTTTTAGATTTTTAAACTCTTTGAGTAACATAATTTTCCACAACTAATGAGAGTAATCTTTGGGTGTATAATAAACTCCCAATATATAGATGTAATTTTCATTAAAGAGTGAATAAATTTTAATTCATAAGAACATTTACTAAATACATCAATTTTCTTCTTCTTGATATTGCATTTCAATGAAACAGAAAACTTTTTTCAAATGCTGAAAATCTCTCGTTAAAACTTTTGTCAAATGTAAAAATTACCAATATTGATTTATCATATGGTATATGAATTTAAGGCCACGAAATCGTATTTCTAGATGATATTAATTCAATTTCATGTGAAACTTTATAGAAAAAATATGGTATAGCCATAGCACTTTGATACTATTTATATATCGAGCTATATTTATGGATTAAGAATCGTAGATGTGCTTTATAATATAACGTTTTAAGCGTTACTTATTTTTCGTGGACGTGGAGTCCTAGTGTTTAGAGATCGTTGTTTTAACTCAGCAACGCGAGGTCCAACTTCGCAATGTAATACCGCTGCGAGGAACTTATATCTTCTGACTCATTGTATAGATATTGGTTCTTCATTCTATGGGCATGCTATATATGTATTTCAGTTTTATATTATATATGGGATAATTATAGTGAGAAATATACGTAACCTATAATATAGGTATGCTTTTAAATCGTTTGAAGAGTCTTTTTGGGACGTGGATTGCTAGGTTAGTAGCATCCCCGTGTTATTTAAGTTGTATACTGGTCCCATAGCACCGGGGAGTCTCATACTATCGTACCTGTGGTAGAGGAGTAAATCTTGTGACTCATTCACCTAAACTAATACATATTAAGACATAATTTTACTCTTTTAGATAATTGCATATTTATAATGAACACATTTTTATTTTCTAAATGCTGAAAATACCGTTAATATCTCAATTTTAAATTATTAACATATTCTCAAATGTTAAATTTCACAGCATTTCCCTTTTAATGTTTTTGCTATTGTGAAATTAAAAGCGTTATATTTTGTAAGCTATTAATTTATTTTATATAAAACCGTGAGTACAATATATCAACTCATTATGAATATTTGTTATAATAATTATACATAATATATTGATATATTTATCAAAAATAACGATCGATTAATAGAACTACTCTTATTTTTCATAAAACTATATATCATAGGTATATTAACAAATTCGATCCTCTATCTCGACTATTTATTGATAATATAGCATTTTCAATTTTGAAAGTTTCAACAACCTTAATTCTCATATTATAGCTAATCAAATTTCTGTCCGGACCTATATAAATCAATCATTCCTATCTTTTTACGATTATTATCCCGTTAAAATCACATTTTAAGAAATTACCAAATAATTTCAAACATGTAAATTTTGGTGAATAGAAAAATGAGTACGTTTACGAGTTATTATAATTTTGCAAATGAGGAAGTTATTACAAATTATAACCGAAATAACGCTAATTTTTTAGAGTATAAATAAATTTTTTAAAAACATAGATTTTACACAAGTTGAATTTTCGTCTTAATATAAAATAATAATTATATATGAATTTTGCATTAAAAACAACTATCTTAATATTAATGAACACCTAAACACTTATAACTACAAAATATCGCTTTATCTGTATACTGATTTGAATTGCTACATTTCAAATTGATAACACATCATTTTTATAAATGCTAAAAATTTCAGTTAAACTCAATTTTATACAAGTACTACCAATTATATTATTCACTATGTGCAAATTAATAGGGAAATTTGTATTTTAGTCTAAATTTGTAATTATGTAAGATAAAATTATTAGAAATATATACTTATATTTATAAGGTTAAAACTTTTTATTATAATAATATATTATTTCAAACTAAATTATAAATATATTTGTATATAAAAAGATATTTAATATTCATTAAAACTGCATATATACTTATATAACAAATGTAACATATTCTTTTCTGCTTTTATATGAATTCTGCATTTCAATGAATCACCATATTATTTTTATGCTAAATACCCTATTAAAACTCACTTTTCTATTGTAAGTATGCTTTTCACGGCTGCTATTTGATGGGAAGTTGTGTACATTGTGTGTTAATTAAAATGGGACATAATTTAAAAAGTTTAAGTTGCAGATTCTAGAAGTTAATATAAAACAAGTTTTCACATCTCAAATGAAATGTTTGGCTATATATAAAAATTATATGTGGAAATATTTACATTAAAAAAGTTTCATCCTCTCAGCGCTAACTATCCTCATGTACCCTATTAACAATCTCGCTTTTCTGCTCTTTGAAATGCATTATTCATATGAAACACTAATCATTTTTACAAAATGCCTAAAATATATCCCTAGTTATATATTTAAATACTCAATTTTAAAGTATAGCGATAATATAATATAATATTCATAAAATTTAATAAAAACTTATAGCTAGAATTAAAATTCTACTCAGATTTTTCTTTTTTATCAGCAATTAAATATTATTAAGAAATTTATATATATATACTTTAGACGGTAAAAATACATTCTTCATTATAAACCTTAAATTCCTTAAAGGAAATTCTATGTTAGGAAATTATGTTTTTTAAACATATTTAAATATCATATTTTTACAATAATAATAACTATTATTACTTCAAATATGATACTATCCTTAATGACAACTTATACCATTCTCTTTTATCTGCTTTTATCTTGAAATTTGTTAGGTTTTCAATCAAAATCATTTAGATTTAACAAAATTTCCTTGAAAAATCAAACATTTGCAATGGAAAGATATTAATATTTTAAGAAATATTTCTAAACTGTGATTTTATAGGAAGAATCGAACCTTTAGAGTTCTGATCTTATTAAATGGGTAATAAAATTCACATCTTCTCTTT
>JABUQX010088301.1:0-7500 GCA_015478945.1 Trachelipus rathkii
AGTACAAGTACCAGTGCCTGTTTATCTCCCCCGATTTAGTATAGTGTTTTTACGCTTTCTCGTCTGCTTGCGCAAGAAACGATTTTAATTATATATATGTAGGTTATATATTCGAGTTATTGGTATTATTAGTTGATTATTAGTTATATGTATTATTAATTATTGGAGAGTGGTTGTTTATTATTATTGAGTAGTTAATCTAATTGAATAATTATTTATTGATTTGTATGTAAATTTTAATTAATACTATTAGTCCATATTGATTGGTATTATGTTTTTTCGAATAAAGGTTAGAATTATACACAGTATAGGTTGATTCATTTAAATAACTTGCCTTGCCCTATAGACTGACAGTCAAACTGATTAATACTCTCCTAATAGTGTCGATATTATTTTTTCACTATATCGCTTTGATCAGTGTTATTATTTATTCATTAATTGAATAAATGATAGAGTATTAATTGACTTATTTTACCTCACCGCGCTATCTAATATAATTTCTTGGGAGGGAGATATTCATTGATTTTGGATCTTATTTCGTCATGATTGAGTTCTTATTTATGTATCTCTATTAATTCGCGCGTCAGGAGCTAGGGGCCACTTATTTCTCACGTTTCTCGAAATTTTAATTTTATTCTTAATTGTGTTGTTGTAGTGACTGAGATATAGAAGAGTGCTGGCAAGTTAATGAGAAAGAGTTAAAAACAATATACAAACACACACACACACAAGAACAAAAAAAAACAACACACACTACATAAATTATATCAATAAATAGATGTGAGAAACATACCAAAACGAACGATATAAAAAAGACATATATGCATATCTCTTTCGAAATATTTGGAATTTATAATATAGCGCTCATATTAGTAGTTAGATATGTATTGGATAGATACGTGAACGAAATATAAAAGAGTGACATAAAGAGTAAATTCTGAGGTTGCACAACAACTCACACAGTACCACTTTATGTTAATCGTACGATCAAAAGAGGACATGGATAATGGGTTTTATTGCCGCGCGTTGCTCGCACACACACACACACATTATACTTTAAGTGTACTGTGACGCCTATAGCGTATGAATTTCGAATTTTATTGTATATTCTATTGGTGGTTGCATATGCTCACGCCGAAGGTTATATCTTAAGGAGTGGCTCAATGAACGTTCAGAGGTTACACACACTCAACACAGATGATCATTCGCGAGTTACGGCACACGACACATCGATCGACAACTAGACACACACATTCATATTGACCTCATAAGTGTATCTGTACTCTGCACATATTCGCTATCTTTTCGGACTACTTTTATATTGTTCTTTAATCTATTTTCTTGTTTGTCTGTAAAGTTATAATGTGTTGGTATGTTGAGTGCTAGGAGTTCCTGAGGTATCACATCACGAAACTGAAATGGCCCGTGAGTACAATCACTTTGGGTAATATAAAAAATTTAAAAAAGAACCAAGTAATATAACGCATTTCCCCATACCTGTGGAGGAACCGAGATCCACCCTAACTTTTCATTCGACAACTTAGCAAGCAGCAGAGTCTTCCGCTTTGAATGGCACAGAGATGAGAGAGATGGAAGAGAGCAGAAGAGATAGAGAGAGAAAGACGAATGAAGTTCAGGAGAGAAGAGAGAGAGGCAGAGAGAGAGCTGCGATTCAAAGTAATGCATGATGTAGAAGACGCGCGTTGAGTGTGGCTCTGGACGCACTTCTTCTCCTTCATCGAAACTTTAATGTTATTTTATATTTAGAAGTCTTATTAAGATGGTTAGGTTGTATAGTGTGGTATAGTAGGGGATAAGATGTGGAGTAATCGTGGAGGATTAAGCACACAGACACCACACAGTACACACACACACGAAACAACAGAAGAGCGCCAGAGAAACTTCAAGGTAGGTGGGAAGAATTGATAAATGTTGCTCCGGAACGTTATGTTTTTTTTGTAAACGTTTGAGAGTTGGGTGTAAATTGTTTGAATGTATTGGAGAGATGTAAATAAATGAGCAAGAGATCCATTCACTAGGGCAGAGTCCAATAGCACACGTCGCAAACACAGTACCAATCACACACAACGTTCTTCACACACATCGATAGTCATATGAGCAAGGTTGAACACATGTATGTGTAAATCATTTGTCTACCGATTTTTTCTTCTCTTGAGCGAGAAAAAGATAATTGGTGGTATTTGATTTGTTATCCTGTTTTATTTAGTGGTGACCCTTTCTGTTTTCTATAACAATCATAAACACTTCACGCAAATTTTTTTTCTCGATAACGATCAAGTCATTCAGATGCGACATGAACTTCAAAGCACAAGCATCCTGAAAGCTTTTTGGAATAGTCCCAATAAAACAAATCACAAAAAACTATCCGGACATTTTTTTTATTTATTTTTCGAATTTTTATTTATTATATTTTTTCTGAAATATTGGTGTTGTTTTGTTACAATTGTTTTGAGACCTCTTCGATTCATAGCTGCACTGGTGCTCTCACATACACAAAGTCCCTTACGAGAACGGAATCAATCTCAATTTCAAAATTATCGTACTCCGGGTATTGGAGGTCAATCTTTGATGTTCATTACACAGACCTCGTATTTCCTGTAATATATCACATTTACCACTAGTGGGTGTAATTCTTTCACTGAAATAATCTGGCACATGGATCCTCAGATGAAATGAAGCACTGGCGAGTATACGCTGATGATTAACACACAATTTCACCACACACCCAATAGAAAACACCCATGTTGTCGTATAAAGATTCTTTTTCGCGATATATCTTTTTTTGAAATTGGTGTTTGTTTGTTACTTTGTTTTCTGTTTAGAACTCTTTTAGGGCCAAGTCCATACCACACATCACGCAACATAACAATCCATTTGTTTTCATTCTTGTTAAAAGCACTATACGGGGCACATTCACACACGCCCTGATGGTGAATTTTTTCTCACTTTATTGACTTATTTTTTATTTTTTGTCCATTTTATCTTTTGTTTATTGTGTTTGTGTTTAACTGTTGTCATTGTTCTGAAGACACTCACATAGAAGGAAACATACACAGCACACACACACGAGTACACACATAGGTGTAAATCCCTGTAATTTGTGTGTAGCCCTTTCTTTTCAGATAATTATATTATAATAATTTGTTGGCAGTATTATATTACTACTATTAATATCAAACGCTTATCTGCGCTCAACGCTTATCTGCGCTCACCTTGCCTAATTCTGGCCCACCGGACTCTGCGCCGCAGCAGATATTAAACGTAAGCCGGGAAGTAAGGTAAGTCTTGTGAATTTTTTGTGAATTTTTTTTTTTTGTCTTATATGAGTTTAGCCATAAGTTTTAGTCTTAAGATTAGACACTAAGCCATAGTTTTAAGTTTCTCGGCAACGCTTTTACTTGCATGCACCCTCTATCGCTTCTATCCCTTACTTATTTGCAGGAAATAAATCACAAAGGAAATATAGCGAAAAAACACTGCTTTGCTTTTCAGATGAGCTTAAATATAGAACCAAATTCCTTGTTCTCTTACTCCCCACTATGTATCTACAGATGTTGCAAAAGGTTGCCAGAACTATGCATATAATGTAGAGGAGAAAAGGAAACTAAAGGAAGAAATAAAACACAAAAAATATAGCGAAAAAAACACTGCTTTGCTATATTAGTGTGTTAAAAGATATGAGAAAACAACTGATCCTTGTTCTATCTCTCTCACTATACAAACTAAAATAGTTGCAGAAAGGTTGCAAGTGAACTATGTATATAAATAAGGGAAAAAGAAACTAAACTAAGGAAGGAAATAACACAAAAAAAATAGCGAAAAAACACTGCTTTGCTTTAAATGTGTTAAATATAGAACAACTTCCTTGTTCTTCCCCAATATACTACAATGTTGCAAAGGTTGCAGTGTGAGAAACTATGCAATATAATTAAGAAGGAAAAGAGAAAACTAAGAGAAAGAAATAAACAGAAAAAATATAGGCGAAAACACATGCTTTGCTTTAGATGTGTTTAAAATATAAGAAACAACCTTCCTTGTTCTTCCCCACTATACTACAATGTTGCAAAGGTTGCAAGTGAACTATGTATATAAATAAGGGAAAAGGAAACTAAGGAAAGAAATAAAACACAAAAAATATAGCGAAAAAAAAACACTGCTTTGCTTTAAATGTGTTAAATATAGAACAACTTCCTTGTTCTTCCCCACTATACTACAATGTTGCAAAAGTTGCAAGTGAACTATGTATATAAATAAGGGAAAAGGAAACTAAAGAAAGAGATGAAACAAAAAATATAGCGAAAAACACTGCTTTGCTTTAAATGTGTTAAAATAGAACAACTTCCTTGTTCTTCCCCACTATACTACCAAAATGTTGCAAAAGGTTGCAAGTGAATTTCTGATGTATATAAAGTAAGGGAGAAGAGGAAACTAAGGAAATGATATAAAGACAGGGGAAACATAAAAAAATTATAGCGAAAAACACTGCTTTGCTATATTAAATGTGTAAAAATATAAATGCTTATACATACAATAGAAAACGATGTTGCAAAGGTTGCAAGTGAACTATGTATATAAACAAGGGAAAAGGAAACTAAGGAAAGAGATGAAACACAAAAAAAATATAGCGAAAAAACACTGTTTTGCCTTAGATGTGTTAAATATAGAACAACTTCCTTGTTCTTCCCCACTATATCTCTTATTACTATCAATGTTGCAAAACGGCTTGCAAGTGAATCCTATGTATATACAGTATAGACTGGAAAATAGGGAAACTACAGGAAAGATATAAACAACACAAAAAAATCACTAGCGAAAAACAACTGCTTTGGCTTTTAAAATGTGTTAAAATATAGAAACACCCACACTTCGCGTTGTTCTTATTCCCACTTCTCACCCTACAAATGTTGCAAAGGGTTGCACAAGAACTGAATATATACTACAAAAAAATGGAAATATAATCAATGGAAGAGGTCTAAAGCACACCTGAAAATTACCAAGAAACCATTAAGCTTCTTTAGGACGCATTGAAAACGCATTCGCGTAATAATACAATAATAATAAAATAATAATAATAATAATAATTAATAATAATCATAATAATAATAATTAAATTAATAATAATAACAATAACAATAAAATAATAATAATACACAAAGGCCAATAATTAATAATATACAAGCATATAATACTTTGGGAAGGGTCTCTCAGAAGTAATGAATGAAATGGAGAGATTTCATATAATTTTAATTTTAGGTATTTTTATTTTTTTTTTTTTTTTTTTTTTTTGCACAAGTTCTTTGGAAGTTTTGGCAATATTGATTGCATATTGCAAAGATATATCTGCTTCAGCAATATATATATATAATATCATATATTATCTTATATATTATATATATCAGATATATTATAAACTATATCTATATATATATACTATATATATATATATATATATATATATATATATATATTTTATTACATATATATATATATATATATATATAATATTATTATATTACTATATATATATATACTATAATATATATATAATATATTATACTTTTATATATACTATATATATATATATTACTATATGAATAAACTATATATATATTATATATATACTAATATATATATATATTAGCTCTAATATATATATATAAATAATATATATTATATTATATACATTATATATATATTATAAATATCAGTATATATCATTATCTAAAGCTAGATGTCAACCCTTAACTAGTATGTCATTTAAACAAATGAAGTTGCTTTATTAAGGGTGACTTCCGTTAAAAAATTCACGGAAGAGATATTTGTCTCGCCTCGAATTTAGTTCCGAGTTCGTTAAAGTTTCTGTCTTAAAAAAGAACGCGTCTTAGAACATGAATTGCGGGAGCATTTTCCTGTGGTCCCAGAAGATTGGAAAGCTAAATCTTCTTGCTTTCGACATCGTTCTACAAAATCAAATATTGCAACGTGTCTTTTTTAATTTAGTGCAATATATATATTACGATTAATATTATAATATATATATAATATATATACTAATATATATTTATATATATAATATATATATCCTTATATGAAAGAGAGATATAAAATATTAAAATCTACAAATCTTTTAATAAAATAAACTTTTAAAAGTATCATATAAATATTATATTACAACGTATTATTATATATATATATCAATAAGATACATATATATATATATATATATATATATATATATATATATATATATATAGTATATATATATAATATATATATATATATATATATATATATTTTTGTTTTTAGTTACTTAATATATACTACTATATATAATATCATATATGCCTGTTTTTAGGCCTCTTCCTGGCCTCTCCCCCCTTTTCCCATATTAGACGAGAGAAAAAGGAAAAGAAATTGAGGCTTTTGAAATTTTCTCAAAACAGAAAGTGACCCTTACAAGCGTACTAACTTTCAATTAAAAATATTATTTTGTCTTTAGATTCGATATAAAAATATAATTCCTTTCCTAGAATCTATAACTTATTTACTTTCCAAAAGTATTTATCTTATTTTTCTATCTCTAAGACTTCCACTTAATTAATTCTGAACTTTGGGAAGTTTATTTTTAAAAGATTTTCAATTTTAGGTTATTTTTTTCATATTTTTAATTTTTAGTAAGTGGTAAATCAACTTTGAGTTATTTAGTTATTTTTAGTTATTTTTTCATTTTTTTTAATGTAACAAATTTTGCCCCTTTTTTTTTTTTGAATAGGTAAAATTTGACACACATACCAAATGTAAAAATCTTTTGTAATATAAATATTTAAACTCTCTTCTGAAAGACTACTCTAGTTTTGTGTTTGCAACTAGTTTTAAAAATGTAGTTTCTTTTCTTTTAGTTTTTGGTTTGTAGTTGCTCTTTTGGAGTTCTTGAATAATCCTACACGCTACTCACTGTGTTTATTCTTATTTTCAGACCGCTTTTCGTCATCACGACAATGATAGATCCGGAAAGCTTAACGGATACGAGTTCCGGGACGCGCTTTTGACATCCGGCTTTCAAGTCTCAAATAACCTCTTTCGAAACTTGACCGACCATTATTACAGGAGACGAAACAAAGAGAAAACTTGAATTTGATGCATTTCGTCATTGGCTTGCATCAGGGAGAGAGCCAAGGCTTTTCACGTAAACGTGTAATCTGCTACAGATTTCGCATCGTGAATAATAAGTGAAATAATTTGATTATTTTGGAATCATGATATTATTATTATATTATTATTATTATTATTATTATTATTATTATTATTATTATTATTATTATTATTATTATTATTATTATTATTATTATTATTATTAATTGATTATTATTAGTATTATAGGAATTACGACCCCAGCCGCTGGTAAATACATTTTATTGTGTTTCCTTAAGTAATTTTTTTTCTTTACATTCAAATTAACCAATCGTATGTTTCTATTAC
>JABUQX010088301.1:10000-12500 GCA_015478945.1 Trachelipus rathkii
TCGAAGATACAGTTGCGGGGAAGATTATATCGAGAAGATAGATGAAGAAATAGGGTTTATGAGTCATTAAAAACTACCATGTTTTCTTTGCTTCAACTAAAGATATAGGAGAAATATCAGATGTCAGTTGCTAACCTAACCTAACCTATTACCTTAACCTATACTGGCTTATTTACTTTAACCTAAACCTAAACTACTAACCTAACCTAACCTAACCTAACCTAGACTATGAAAAGTGGAGTTTTTGTCATAAGAATGGATAGGAGACGAAGTGACAGAAACTGAGATAATGAAAAGTTGAAAAAGAGTAGGTGATTGAACAGAACTCTGAAGAACATCATTTTTGATAGATTTAAAGGATGAATGGTGGCCGTCTACAACAACTGTTGACGGCAAAAGGTAAGTACGAGAAAAGGTTACAAAGAGAAGGATAGATACTGAGATAAGATATGAAGATTTAAGGTGTTTCCAAATCTTCATGTTAAGGATAGATTCGAAATCTTAGGAAAGAAGAAATGTCAGAGCAGTAGGATATTAGTTGGAGGTTTATGAGGATGAAATGTAAAAAGCACAAGTTCCTGGAGTTTTGGAAGGACGGGGATTTCTGAAAGCAGCGTGCTTGAGGTGAATAGGACGAAAACAAACGGAGTTAAACCAAGGTTTATTAGATTTAGTTGAAGGGGAAAGAATATTGAATTACGCCTCCATGTGTCAGAGACGATTACCTCTTTTAGGCGATTCGCATACTCTGAGGGATTCCTCCCATTGAAACTTGAAAAAGTAATCATCTCATGAAAAATCAAATTCCTTAAAACGTCTTCTCAGGGTCGTTCCTGCGGAAGATTTGAAGGTACCTTTAGGCTATACATGTAAGTAGATAAGTATAATTAGGATGGAATTAAATGTTTTAACATGTGTATTATTAAGGATGGATTTTTGAAGTTAGTACATTCAGATCTTGAATATTTGAGTACATCTCAAGATTGAATCAATGGATTACGAGTAATGAAGTTGCATTTTGCACCATCTGCTTAAGATCATTTCTGGATTAAAGTAGGGAAATAAGCGAGTTCAAGCGTTACTGCGAGTACTAAAGAAAACCGACGGTCAGTGTTGAACATTGAAATTACACGAAAATTTTTATTTCTGAGAATGGAGAAGAAAAGAGATTTGTTCTTTTTAGAGGTGCAATTTAGGTCAAAGGTTCATTGGTCGTAAGTATTTAAGGACAGTCATCTAGAATTAGGTTTATTAATAGATAGAGAAGATAAATTTTGTTGAGATCTGAAAGATAGAGAAGAAGCCAGGTATTAAAGTGGTAGATAATTCAGAAACACTCCAAAATTATGAAACACAAGAACAGGCTAATCAGCCTTTTTGTTGAAAATTGAGGATAGAGACAGTAGGAGGAAGCTAAGTAGGGTTTGGTGTTGGAGCACCCAAACAGTTGAATTTCAGTTAAGAACAAGAGATATGTGGAAGAAGAGAGGTGATGTTCAACAAAGTTAGATAAACATACAGTATCTATTTTTCTTAGGCAATTCGAATTAGTTTGTATAGTACATCTCTCATTTCATATATGTGAGTTCCGTCAATTCCCTAGGATATGATATGTTAGGAAGTTGATGGATGAAGGGATTATTTTATTTATAGGAAGCATCCCCTTCTTAGAGTTCTCTGGGACTGTAATCTTGACTGTTGTCCATTTTATTATAATTTATATAAAGTGTTGTGTTGTGTGTGTGTGTGTGTGTGTGTGTGTGTGTGTGTTGTGTGTTGATTGCGCTAATAGCGAGTGGTGTGTGTGTGTGTGTTGTGTGGTGTGTGTTGTTGTGTGTTGTGTGTGTGTGTGTGTGTGGTGGAAAAGAGGTGTGCCTACTGGACAGGCTTATACATCACTCCTGAGTATAGGTAAGTGTCGCGCTAGATCGTAGTTGGGTGAATCATATTATTTATTATTTTATATATATATATTATTAGTATATATATTTTATTTATATTTTTTTTATTATTATATTATATTATATATTTATATATTATTATAATATTTATTTTTATTTATATTTTATTTTTAGATTTAAATGGTATTTATTTAATTATATTTTTATTTATTATCTATATTTATTTTTTTTTTTTTTTCTTGTAGGGGTGTGTGTGTTTGGTGTGTTACTTGATTCAGTACATTTTATGGAGCATTAAAATCTTTCGTTGTATTATATACATTATAAAATATATATTATAAGATTGTTTCAAACATTAATGTATGATCACACATCATAATTTTGTTAGATTAATAACAAACTATTATTAATTATATTATATTTATTTTATGATTTTTCATATAAAATAAAATAAATTTTAAATTCAATTTTATTTTAAAAATGCTAAATTTATATTTTATTATATATATAATTTAATTATTATTATATTTTTTTTTAATAATTAATATATTAATTATTATATATTAATTTATATTTTAATATAAATATATAATGTTATA
>JABUQX010088301.1:20000-22500 GCA_015478945.1 Trachelipus rathkii
TATAAGGTCATATATATATATATATATATATATATTATATATATTTTTATTTATTTGTGGAGTATGATTTAGTATTAAATTTTATATTAGTTATGATATAGTTATATATATATTATATATTTTTATAGTTATTTATATTTTATATATAATTTTAATATTATATATTATATATACTATATATATATATTATGGTATATTTTTATATTATATATATATTATATTATTATTATATATATTATATATATTATAGTATATATGATTGGTTAATTTCCTTGATATACCTTCTTAACTTCAGAGGAATTTTTATTTCAAGAGCAGAAAAGGTACGAAGAAGCTCTTCAAGAGTACCAACTTGCTCTTCAATTTAAGACCCAGAATGGCAAGTAAGTTTATCCATATTTATATATATATAAATATTATATATATATATATATATATAATTGATATGAGATGAGAGAGAGCTTTAGGAAGATAGTAGGAGAGATAAGAGAGAGCTTTAGGAAGATAGTAGGAGAGATGAGAGAGAGTTTTAGGAAGATAGTAGGAGAGATGAGAGAGAGCTTTAGGAAGATAGTAGGAGAGATAAGAGAGAGCTTTAGGAAGATAGTAGGAGAGATGAGAGAGAGTTTTAGGAAGACAGTAGGAGAGATGAGAGAGAGCTTTAGGAAGATAGTAGGAGAGATAAGAGAGAGCTTTAGGAAGATAGTAGGAGAGATGAGAGAGAGTTTTAGGAAGATAGTAGGAGAGATGAGAGAGAGCTTTAGGAAGATAGTAGGAGAGATAAGAGAGAGCTTTAGGAAGATAGTAGGAGAGATGAGAGAGAGTTTTAGGAAGACAGTAGGAGAGATGAGAGAGAGCTTTAGGAAGATAGTAGGAGAGATAAGAGAGAGCTTTAGGAAGATAGTAGGAGAGATGAGAGAGAGTTTTAGGAAGATAGTAGGAGAGATGAGAGAGAGCTTTATTCTTGAAATTTTATCTTCTTCTCTATAAATATAATTATTATACTGAAACCCTTGAAATTTTTCTCGTAATTTGCCGTTGAATTTCAATTTTTTTGTTTAATTTTGAAACGTAGAATCTATTTTATATGTTTTTATATTTATGTTTCCTATTAAATTAGTATTATAAAATTTATACTTGAAGATTTATGTTATTAGATTAATCTTCTATATATTTTTATATATTTATATATATATAAATATATAATATTGATAAGTATACTTTTGTTTATGTGGTTTAACGCTATTGTGGTGTTTTTAAACGTCTTCATCCTTATATAATATATTAGTTATAATTATATGCATATAATTATATGTTTAATAATATAATAAACATATTAATTTTTTACACTTTGATATCAGGCTTTTCATCTACATCTCTGCTATAATCCAGTTTCGTTTTTCATTTTGTCAAAAACTTGTTACCACTTGGCTTTGTTTTCCATCTTCTTTTTTTTTGTTCATGTATAAATTTAATATTTTTAAGGGCTCACTAGAGTTAGTTTTTTTTATTCCATTTTTTTCAATTTTTTCATTTTTCATTTCCAACACTATTTTCATTTTTTTTTGGTTTGAATTTGATTTCATATACATTATCATATATATTATGTCTTTATTTATATTTATTTAATAATATATTCCTCAGGGTCATGTTCTAACATTTGTTATTGTTTGTTTTATGGGATGTTTTTGTTTGGTCTTTTGGTTTTGTGTTTGGTTTTTTTGTTTTGTGTGTTATTATGTGTATTTCTGTTGTGGTTGTTATTAGATTTCTTGAATTTTTTTTTACACCCCATGTGTTATTATTATATATATTATTTATATATTTTATTTATTTATTTTTATATATTATTATATTTATATATATATTTATTATATTATATATTTTTTTTTTTTTTTTTTTTTTTATTATTATTATTTATTATATTATTTATTTATTTTATGATATTATATAATATTATATATATATATATTATATTAATTATATATATATACTATATATTGGTAATAGAAAACTAAGACTCTAATGTATTCTATATTTAAAATTTTTAGGTAGGATTCCCAATCCTCCACCCCATCCTACACCCATTGTTGTATGAATCATCTTTATAAATTTGACGAATTGTTTACATATTCCTATATATATATCTCAAAAATTTTAACATACTCTACATTATTTTAATCGATTGCTCTGAAATAGTTAAACAGTATGGAAATCGATAATATCAAAAGCAATAGTATTTGGATACCTTTTATTTCTTAATCAGCAACTACAATGAAAATGAGATATTAGAACTATTCCATTCTTATTACTCACTATACTGATGTAATTTCTACATGTTAATGACACTCCAATCAGTTTCCTCGGCTTAACGTTCTAAGCCCACTCATACATGCTATTATCCATATTATAAACGCTATTTACTTTATATATGTGTATGTATTTATGTGTATGTGTATGTTTGTGTGTGTATGTGTGTGTGTAATTCAGAAAATTTTAT
>JABUQX010088301.1:27500-38359 GCA_015478945.1 Trachelipus rathkii
AAAAAAAATAGCAAAAAAATATATATATATATATATATATATATATATATATATATATATATATATATATATATATATATATATATATATATATATATATATATATATATATATATATATATATATATTTCTTATCTTATATATAGTTAGCTAGACCGGTTCGCACCGGTTTACGCGAACCGGTATAATTTTTTTCGGAAAACGAACTAATAATTAACTCTTGTTTATTTGATTGAACATGAAAACGAACACGTGCGAGTGAATTTTATGATATAAGCTTAGATGAGACCGGTTGTTATGACAACAATATATATATATATATAACTTGCTATATATATATATATATATATATATATATATATAACTATATATATATAACTACTATTTATATATATATATATTATCTTCTCCTATCCCCACGAGATTGGGGTGGGTTAGCGTAACGCCCACCGGAACAGAAAAATAAATAGAAAAAACATGACGCAAGTGAAAGAAAGCCCTCCTTTTACCGTCCCCTCTATACCCCAGTGAGAACTCGTCGCAATCGTAAAAATCCACCCTGAGGCTTCCACGAGCTTGCGTGGACCCTCACTGTGGTATCGTCAAAAGTGTAGGGTTCATCCCCCTGGGCAAAGTGACACAACCACCCCCTCGGAAAACCCTGCCATTCATTCCTGTTATGCACCTTTCTTCTCCCCTCTGCCAAACTCACATTCCATTCCTTCAGTCATTCCTTTACTGACTCAATCCACTTTTCTTCGGTCTCCCAGCCGGTCGATTTCCTACACACTCACCACTATATCTCCGCTTAACCAACCGACTATCATCCATCCTTTCACATGACCAAACCATCTCAACGTACTTTCATTTATTCTCTTACCCTTCTCCCCACACAACTCCCTAATGCATTCATTCCTCATTTTATCAATTCTTCTCACACCTAACACGCCCATAAAATTGTCCATCTGAACATTTTGTTTATACCTCTTATTCTATTCCAGACAAATAATTTCACTACTCTACATTAACAGTTTAACACATTCAACGACTTACCCTCATGCAAAACCCTAGCGCACTCAAGACTTGGTCCCTTCACATTCACCAAGGATTTAATTGCACCAGTCATCTTCCTGCCATTCACAACTTTCCTACTACATTCTGCATCATCCTTTCCCTTTTCATCCAACATATATCCTAAATATCTAAACTCAGATACTTGTTCCAGTTGCTTATCGTCTAGATGACTTCACACCACGGACTCTCCTCACTCACAACCATAACCTTACTCTTATCTACATTTACTTTCAAACCCCTTCTTTTACACACCCTGTCAAACCAATCTATCAATCCTTTCAAACTCTCTTCAGATTTGCCACACAGAACCAAATCATCCGCATACAATTAGCAGAGCACCCCTCCACTCTCTTTCAATTCTCCATCATTCTAACACTTTCCCCTGCCATTCCCACCTTTGATTGTTTCATAACTCAATTCAAATACAAATTAAATATTCAAATAGACCTAACACATTACATCCTCAGTCCGCTATTAATATTAAACCAATCACTTTCGACTCCATTTATTCTCACACACGCTTCACTATCGTCATACATACTTTTGATTCCATTCAAAAACGTTTCACAAACATCATACATCACTAACACCTGTCACAGAGCTCTCATATTAATCCTGTCATACGCCTGTTGCAAATCCATAAAACCTAAATACAATTATTCTTCTCTCTCATTTTCTCAATCATTGGTTTCCATGTAAAAATTTGATCCGCACATCCTCTACCACTTTTTAATGCACCTTGTTCTTCACCAATCAGTCCTTCAGTCACTCGACGTACTCTTTCAACCAAAATATCAGCATATATCTTCCCTACAACCCTCAATAAGCTAATTCCCCTATAATTTCCACAGTTACTCATATCCCCCCTACCCTTTTAAGGGTACTATTACTGCTCTCCTACAGTCTCTCAGAGCTATACCTTCCATAAACGCTTTGTTATACAACTACCAAATCCATTCGATCACCATTACTCCTCCATTCTTGATCATTTCTCAAGTAATTCCACCTATGCCTGCAGATATACCACTCTTCAACTTTCTCACCCTACCCTTTACCTCCTCCCTACTAATTACCTCATCACCAAAATATTTATCTCTTCTTGCACCATCAAGACAACAGACATTCACTATCACCTCTTCATTACTGCCAATGTTATGCACACTCTTCTCACATCCATTTCATCAGTTAAGAAAGCCCCATCCCTATTCATTATTCTATGCAGATTCCCCTTACTCACATTCTTAACCTTTCGCGCTTCCTTCCAGAACAGTTTCCTATTCCGTTATAAGTCCCCATTCATCCTTCTTCCAATATATTCATTTACCTCATTTTCCTTTCTACGTATGCCCCGTTTAGTCTTCCTTTTTTCTCCTTATATAATTCCAAATATCTTTATTTAGAGACCAAATCATTTGCTTTTAGCACATACAACTACGCTTCTCTTTTACTTTTAACCGCGCTTGCTTCACCTCTTCATTCCACTATTCACTGTTGAGATTCTTATTTCAGCACATTCACATACTTCTCTTGCACTGCTAACAAAAGCTTCCATTACTATCATCATAGTAAAAAGCTTCCATTACTATCATGCCCAGATTTGTTGTTACATCTTTTTCGCATTCAACTGATTTATTTGCAAGCACTCTTAAATACTTTTCCTTACTACCTTGTTCATTTAACTTCTCACTTAGTTTTTCCAACTTCCTTTCTTACCCCTTTCCTTTCCATCCAAGCCCCCACTAACTTAATATTGCATAAAACAACATAATGATCCTATAATTTCATCCTCAGCCCCCTTACTGATTTAACATCAATCACATATTTCAGCATCTTCTTCACCAACACAAAATCAATCATACTTTTCACTTCGACACCATGTCTACTTACACAAACTCTAGTGTACTCATGAATACTCTTGTGTTTGAAGAAAGCATTAACACGCACCTCTTTCCTCACAGATGTCACTCCCTCTACCTTTCTGCTCATTTTCCCGTCGCCTCAAATTTACCTGTTAGCATCCCACTTTCTGATCACCTATCAACCATTTAGATCATAACACAATCAATCTGGCTCCTACTCACCCTTCTAAAACATCATTCAGATTGTCCCAGTGACCCTCATCGAGTCCACTCAGATGGATCTTATCTGTTACTAACCCACGCACTTTACCTTTTCAGGGTGGTAACCATTAAATTCTAGTCTTACAAACAAAATCTCTACCACCCATGGCTCTTATTATGTCTCATCAGAATCGCAACTCCTTCTCCCCCCCTCATTCCTCTCCATTCCAGCACAAACAGATTTCACATCACATCACTCAACTTCACAGTTTCCTTTCATCTTTGTTTATGTCAAAGCGAGCAAATCAAATTTACTTTTTCTAAGATACATCCTTCACCTCTCTCTCGACATTTATTTCTTTGACAATCCACATGACCTTAAAACGATTCATACTGTGTTCATAAAAGATACATGATTAAACACGGCGTCACGACCATATTCCCGGGCCATAAATATAATACCACAACAGAGAATGAGCTGGTGAGGCAGTAACCCAACTATAAACCATGCTTTAATAGCCTTCTACGACACACGCAGATACGCCGTGAACAGTCTCCACACAAAGGAATATATAAGGTATGTCTGGTAAGATGTTGTCCTGGAGGTGTGTATATGAATGTGAGAAAGGCTAATTATTTGGGCACTGGAGGTTTCATGGGCAATACCCCCTGGCAGATATGGAATTTTTGTCTTGGGCACTTCTCCCAGCCTCTCTCTCTCTCTCTCTCTCTCTCTCTCTCTCTCTCTCTCTCTGTGGGTGTCCCTCTCTCTCTCTCTCTCTCTCTCTCTCTCTCTCTCTCTCTCTCTCTCTCTCTCTCTCTCTCTCTCTCTCTCTCTCTCTCTCTAAACAAATATATATATATATATGCTACTATATATATATATATATATATATATATATATATATATATATATATTTTTTTATATATTTTTTTTTTTTTTTTTTTTTTTTTTTTACAGTTGTCACCACCACTCACGGGCAGAGCCCTATTCAGGGAGGGGGTGTTTCACGCTAAAATTTCATCCGCTAGCGTAAATTACGCAGATGAGCACATAATGCTGACTTTTATAGTGAGAATTAAATTCAGCAGGAAAAACAGGGGAGATGGAAGAGAATTCCACTGAACAGAAGGAGGTGGCCGGAAAGAAGGAAGCACCGCAACAATAGCCTGGAGTTGCCCACATCAACACAAAAACTCGTGCGCGAACGCCTTGCTGTGCTGAGGGCGTCGTAAGGTGGTGGCACGCGAGTGGTAAGTTCCCTCGAACACCTGCTGCGGTACCTATAGAAAGAGATAAAGCACCAACATCAGCCGCAAGATGAAGGGTCAAGTGAACTGGAAAGAACAGAACAGTTTATAAACCTTTTAGCCTACCCTATCCAGAAGCCGGGTGAAACCAGAGCCCCCCAGATATGAGAACAGGACACATGGGTGGATGAGACCCTTCTAAGGCGCAAGTGACTAACATCTCGCAGTCCAAACAGAACTCCCAGTTTCTTTGAGGCCACCCTTAAAAGCCATATGGCATTTTCTAAAACTTGCTTTGATTTCAATTTTAACTTCGTTGATTTTTTCCACTAAGATGAATCTTTTTGCTGAAGAAAAGGGGTTAAATTTTTCCTTATGCAAGAATTTCGGAATCAAAGTTCTAGGTATTACAAGATTGTTCAAACACTTCTTTAAGAACTTCAATTGGCACTTTTTGATGTTAGCCGAGATCATTTTATTTTTGTAATTAAGAAATAATTTCCTCGAAGGGTAATCTAAAATTATGCCGTTTCTTCCGGGTATCATTTTATATTGAAAAAACTTTACTTTAACGTAAATGATAAATTATGTGATGAAATACCCTTGGCAATATAAAATTTCTTTATTAATACATTTAAAAACTTTACACAAACTAAAATAAAGATCACAATATATACATAATGATAGTTTTAATTTTAAGCTTTCGTCTAACACAGTTTGAAAGACTTCTTTCAGAAATGAAATACAGGAACTAAAATATTTATTTACATTAAAGCTACGAAAAAACATTGGTTGGTTAGTTGTTTAAAAATCTCTCCTCTTGACGTCCTTTAAGAAGTTTGAAGTGAGCAAAATAGAATTCTGAATACTGTCCAATTTTATATCTCCCTGCATTTTGTTGAAATTTTTCGTATTATAGATAATAACTGATTCTATTATTTTTCTTTTTTTAATGTGACTGCAAAATTTTATGGGGGAAGCATCCTGTAAATTGATTTTATGGTTCTTAAATGATCGATGTGTGGTTAAAGCAGAGTTTTCGGTATCATCGATCAAATCTTGCTTGTGTTGATTCATTCTTCTTGAATAATCACAAGTTTCTCCGACATATACCTCAGGGCAATCAAAACAAGGTATCTTATAAATACATTGAGAAGTATGAATAATATTGGATTTAGGGGGTTTGAAAATCTTTTTTAAGGGAATGGTATTATTTTTTGTAAAACAAATATTGCTTGGGAGATGTTGTTTAATTTTATAATTTAAGTTATACGGGGTGGGAAGATAAGTTAAATTAGTTTTTGTGTCAGGGGGATTACTATTATAATATTTTAATTTTGCTTTGTGGTAAGCTGAATAAATGAAATGTTGAGGATAATTAAGTTTTGTGAACGTTGAGAAAAGAAATTTAGTTTCAGTTGATAGATTAGTAGGAGAACAGATATTAAATGCTCTAAGATAAAGAGATGTGAGAGTAGCTAATTTGGTGTTATAGGTGTGTGTAGAAAACCAATGTATATATGATGAAGAAGAAGTAGGTTTTCTATAGACAGAAAAAGAAGTATATTATTAGAGATTTCCAAGAAATAAGTGTGTCTAAAAAAGGTAATGAAAAGTTTTGGGGTAATTCATGTGTGAAAGAAATAGAAGGATGAATGTTGTTAATTAAGTGTAAAATGTCATTGAAATTAGTAGTCTTTGGAATAGAACAGAAGACATCATCCACATAACGAAGCCATGTGGAGTTGGAAAGGAGGGGGTGATTGATTATATACTGATGTTCAATTAGCTCCATAAAAATATTACTTAAGATGGGGGAAAGAGGAGAACCCATAGCAAGGCCAGAAATTTGTTTGAAGAAAAGATTGTCAAAGGTGAAATAACTGTGTTCGAGAGTAAGAAGAATAAGTTTTTTAATAAGAATAAAAGGGTAATTTAACTCGACATTATTTTCTAATAAGTATTTCTCTAAGAGATCAAGTGTAAAATGAACAGGGACAGATGTAAATAAAGAGGTAACGTCAAAGCTTAGAAAAAGATGTGTAGAAGGGTTTAAAGTTTGAATGCGTTTGATAAAATCTATCGTGTTGGAAAGGTGGGAATTAGAAATTTTTCCTATTAAAGGTTTAAGTTGAGAAGAAAGCCAAGATGATAATTTATATGTTACACAATTGATATTAGAAATAATCGGACGTAAGGGATGATTTTGTTTATGAATTTTTGGGAGGCCTTTCTGGCCTTGCTATGGGTTCTCCTCTTTCCCCCATCTTAAGTAATATTTTTATGGAGCTAATTGAACATCAGTATATAATCAATCACCCCCTCCTTTCCAACTCCACATGGCTTCGTTATGTGGATGATGTCTTCTGTTCTATTCCAAAGACTACTAATTTCAATGACATTTTACACTTAATTAACAACATTCATCCTTCTATTTCTTTCACACATGAATTACCCCAAAACTCTTCATTACCTTTTTTAGACACACTTATTTCTTGGAAAAATTCTACACATCTTTCTTTTTCTGTTTATAGAAAACCTACTTCTTCTTCTTCATATATACATTGGTTTTCTACACACACCTATAACACCAAATTAGCTACTCTCACATCTCTTTATCTTAGAGCATTTAATATCTGTTCTCCTACTAATCTATCAACTGAAACTAAATTTCTTTTCTCAACGTTCACAAAACTTAATTATCCTCAACATTTCATTTATTCAGCTTACCACAAAGCAAAATTAAAATATTATAATAGTAATCCCCCTGACACAAAAACTAATTTAACTTATCTTCCCACCCCGTATAACTTAAATTATAAAATTAAACAACATCTCCCAAACAATATTTGTTTTACAAAAAATAATACCATTCCCTTAAAAAAGATTTTCAAACCCCCTAAATCCAATATTATTCATACTTCTCAATGTATTTATAAGATACCTTGTTTTGATTGCCCTGAGGTATATGTCGGAGAAACTTGTGATTATTCAAGAAGAATGAATCAACACAAGCAAGATTTGATCGATGATACCGAAAACTCTGCTTTAACCACACATCGATCATTTAAGAACCATAAAATCAATTTACAGGATGCTTCCCCCATAAAATTTTGCAGTCACATTAAAAAAAGAAAAATAATAGAATCAGTTATTATCTATAATACGAAAAATTTCAACAAAATGCAGGGAGATATAAAATTGGACAGTATTCAGAATTCTATTTTGCTCACTTCAAACTTCTTAAAGGACGTCAAGAGGAGAGATTTTTAAACAACTAACCAACCAATGTTTTTTCGTAGCTTTAATGTAAATAAATATTTTAGTTCCTGTATTTCATTTCTGAAAGAAGTCTTTCCAAACTGTGTTAGACAGCTTAAGTAAAACTATCGTATGTATATATTATTGTTCCAGTTTGTGTAAGGATTTTAAATGTATTAATAAAAGAAGTACATATAAGGGTATTTCATCACATATATATATATAACTATACATATAATATATATGTAACATATATATATATATATAACATATGTATATATATAATAACTAATAATAATATATATATAACTATTATATATATATATATAATAACTAATAATAATATATATATCTAATATTTATATATATATATATATATATATATATAATATATATATATATTATAACATAACAACATATATATATATATATATATATATAATATATAACTATATATATATATATATATATATCATATATATATATATATATATATATATATATATATATAATAATAATAATAATAATAAAAATAATTATTTTTATAATATATGTAATAATATATATAATATAATATATATATACACTTAAATTACTGCATCAGCAAATTCTAACAACATTACTTTTTATTTATTTATTTATTTTTGTAGAGTAATTTAGTTGGCTTTGAGGCATGCAACTACGTAATAGTAGTTTGAATATCAAGATAGATAGATAGATAGATAGATAGATAGATAGATAGATAGATAGATAAATAGATAGATAGATAGATAGATAGATAGATAGATAGATAGATAGATAGATAGATAGATAGATAGATAGATAGATAGATAGATAGGTAGATAGATAGAAAAATGAAGAGATAAATAGATAACCGAATCAAAGATAGAAAGGAATAGATAGACAGATATAGATAGATAGATAGATAGATAGATACGATGAATGAAATGAGATGGACCAATTAAGAATCAGATAAGATAGATAGATGGATGGGTAGAGAGATAGATACATAGACAGAAAGATCATAGATAGATAGAATGGAATCAGATAGATAGATAGATAGATAGATAGATAGATAGATAGATAGATAGATAGATAGATAGATAGATAGATAGATAGATAGATAGATAGATAGATAGATAGTGGGTATTAGATGTATTAATATATTGGATAGTATAATGGTATTAAGTAAAGCTACCATCAGCTTTCACTAAACACCCATACATTTATCTAATCACAGCCTAACGCGCGACCAGATGCTCGGAAATAGTTGTGGCTAGCCAAATAACGAGAGGTCGTACAATTCATTACAGAACGTAAAAGATGAAGCCACGCTCAGCCTCTTAATGCGACTGTAATAAGTAAATAAATAAATAAATAAATAAATAAATAAATAAATAAATAAATAAATAAATGTAATTGTTGTACAATATTTTTGTATGAGTCTTTTGTAACCTTTCCAAATTTTAAAAATATTATATACAAATTTTAAATTCGAGTGAAACGGTAAGAAAAGGATCGATCTCCTTTTATGAATTATATTTATAATATTATTTACGATAAATGACCCTCGATATATTGTATATATGAAAAGATAATTTCTGTCAAATTGCAAAATATGAAATAAAAAAGAAAGAATTAGAGAGAGAAAGTTTTGGTGGGAGTAATGAACAATCACAAATGTGTTGGGTTTATGTAACCTCCTCTGTTAGTTTTTTCAATTGATGATTAATTAAATTAATCATATGATTACAACAACTATTTTGATGTACAATTGATCAAAATATCTATAATAATAACTATAGCATTTAAGACCAATTGCTAATATTAAAACACATTATTAATATTAAATTGTCAATAGAAATTGCATAAATATTTTTAATGCTGTTCACATAACAATAACCTATTTAGCATGCAAATAATAATAATAATAATAGTAATAATAATAATAATAATAATAATAATAATAATAATAATAATAATAATAATAATAATAATAATAATAATAATAATAATAATAATAATAATAATAATAATAACAGCACTATATTACTGTTAAAAATAACAATACTACTACTAACAATAATAATAATACTTAATAATAGAAGTACTATTACTGATAATAATAACAATGCCACCACCAATAATAATAATAATAAAAATAACAACAATTATATTACTAAAAATATCAAACGCTAGAGTCGGCTGTCTGACTCAATTTTCTATCAAAGATTTTTGCAAACGGGAGTTTAAGTATATATATATATATATATATATATATATATATATATATATATATATATATATATATATATATATATATATATATATATATATATATATGTATATATACTATATATATATGATTATATATATATATACATATATACTATAGTTATATATATATATATATATATATATATATATATATAAATATATATATAGCAACTAATATATATATATAAGCAACATAACTTATATATATATATATATATATATATATATATATATATATAATATATATATATATAGTTATATATGTATGGTTATATATATATATATATATATATATATAACTTAACTTAACTTAACCTCATATATATACTAACTGCTATATATATATATATATATATATATAACACCATATATATATATATATAACGCACCTATATATATCATATATATATATATATATACTATATATACCTTTATATATATACATATATACACCGTATATATATATATATATAAGAATTTAAAAAAACTAATATGTTTTCGCCATGCTGGATTCAATCCTGGACCACTTGCAAATGACCGCGCATGCGTTTTGACCGCTGCGCCGATGATGGTCAAGAAAGAATTTCGTCAATACTTCTCGTGATGAAGACGAATGAATTTCGTGCGTCATTATCTGATCAGAATATGCCAGAATTCTCCGCTCACACTGGAAGGCAACAGGGTCAAACAGGTCGTTCGTGGTGAGGGAATATAAGCGGGGGCATAACAAATACATAAATATTGCAACTTTCAAATCTCGGTTTTGGTAAAAACCTCTAAACGTATTTTCACCATGCTAGGATACAATCCTGTAGCAGATGAGCGTGCATGCGTTTGACCGCTGCGCCACGAGCTAAAAGAAGAACTCGGCAATACTTCTCGTGATGAATGAATAAATTCATTCATCATTATCGATCAGAATATGCCGAACTCCTC
>JABUQX010088302.1:25000-27500 GCA_015478945.1 Trachelipus rathkii
ATATATATATATATATATATATATATATATATATATATATATATATATATATATATACATATATAGATATATATATATATATATATATATATATATATATATATATATATATATATATATATATATATATATATATATATATATATATATATATATATATATATATATATATATTAAAAGAGATGGAAAAGGATTAGAATTATGCAAAAATGGATATTTAACAAGGAAGGTAAAAATGAAATTGTTTGAGTGTATATTTGTTCCAACTGTTCTGTATGGATGTGAGACGTGGGCATTAAACTCTAAAATGAAAAAAAGAATATTTTGTTGAGGTTTTGGAAATGAAATGTTTACGAGATATTTGTGAATTAAAGAGAAGAAATAGACTAAGAAGGTTTTTAAGTCCGAAGTGGTAGGCAATAGGAGAAGGGGCAAACCCAAATGGAGGTGGGTTGATGGAGTAAAGGAGCTATTAATAGCAAAGGGGATTAGTATGGATGAAGGAAATAGATTAACGCATGATAGGATCACTTGCAGATTTTTTGGTTAAGGGAAAATTCCGTTATGGGTTGCAATTAGTTGCATAACCTGGACCAATTCAAATAAATGAACAGCGTTCCCGATTTGCAACAGACACCACCCCGCAGTTATGTGGAAGACGGTAATGAGTATTATATATATATATATATATATATATATATATATATATATATATATATATATATATATATACTGCTATATATATATATATATATATATATATATATATATTAATATTTACCAACCCTTTGGCAAAGAGGAAGCAAAACAGTTTTTTAAAATGGATTTATTACTTTATAGTACACTTACACAATTCAAAAATTCAAACAAAGTTAAAAATATTCTGTTTTCCATGAGTTATGGTATGAGAAAAATTAAAATAAAACCGGCAGAAGACCTTGCACGCTTCGTTGGAAAGCCTCTTCAGCTGCCTATGTTTGTTTACCGCCATAGGCAGTTGGTAAACCATGACAGCGAAGAGGCTTCCAACGAAGCGAGGTCTTCTGCCATTTGTTTAATTTTCATACCATAAGAAAGCAAATTTTATTTAGCATTAATTCTGGAGGATCAGAAGTATTTTTTGCACAAATCCTTTTATAAAAATTTTTTGCGTCTTTGTCCAGAAGACTACCAAATATTAATACATAAAAACTACGTTGAAAAGTAGATTATCTCTAATATATATATATATATATATATATATATATATATATATATATATATATATATATATATATATATATATATATATATATATATATATATATATATATATATATATATGTTATAACCAATTTATATATATATATATATATATATATATATATATATAATAAACAGGGTTGTTTGTTTAAACAATTTGGTTTAAACCAGCTTGTTTTTTTTGTTTAAACCAACTAAAAAAATTTTTTTTATTTATTTACTTTTTTTTTTTTTTTTTTTTTTTTTTTCAATAGAAGTGATAAAGTGCTCTAAATGAAAGAATATAGATAATACATCCTAATTTTATATTTAGATAACTAAATGTTTGGAAAACGTCAGTAACTCAATATTTAAAAATTTAAAACATCAAAATACGATAACGATTATAAAACTAATAACTTTTAATTATTTTTTCTTTGAGTTAGAAAATTGCTATTAAGATGTTAAAGTAAATAAACATTTTTAGGGATTAGTTCCAAAGTTATATTTGAGAGGGAGGAATTCTTCAAACAGTTTATCTTTCCCAAACTTTTTATATATTACAAATTAACAGCACACATTTATCATTTATATTTTTTTCATAATTTCAAATTGCTGATTTAAAAAACATTGTATTAATAGTATGGAAATAAATTTTTTCTTATATATATATATATATATATATATATATATATATATATATATATATATATATATATATATATATATATATATATATTGTGTGTTTATATATATAAATATGGTTTAGAAACTATAAAGCTTTGTGACAGACTTTATCGAAAGCCTTCGATATGTCTAGCACCACAGAAAAGAACCGAAATGCGAAAGAGCAGAGAACCAAGAGTTGGAGAGAAAGGAAAGATCACCAATCGAACGGTTCTTACAGAAGCCATACTGGCAATCAGAGATAAGATTAGAAGATTTAAGATGTTTCTAAATCTTCTTGTTAAGAATAGATTCAAAAACTTTAGGAAGAACAAAGGTTAAAACGATAGGATGATAGTTAGATTGTTGACTGAGGTGTCGCTTCTTCGCACACTGAATAAGCATACTTTCAGCAGAAGGAAAGGTTTAGGTTGATAGGCCTTGAGGAATAGTTTACCATGGCAGGTGCAAGCTCAGAAGCACAAGTTTTGAGGAGCACTGGATGAATAACTTCAGCGCTTTTAGCCTTCTTAGTGCTAAGCTCAGAGATTACAGAAATAATATTTTAATGATTTGAAAGGAAGGGGAGAAAAGGAATAACTCTGAAACCGTC
>JABUQX010088303.1:0-7500 GCA_015478945.1 Trachelipus rathkii
TCACATCACAGGGAGAGAATTTTGGAGGGAGTGTTGTGTAGTGGGGGGGTTATAAATTTCTTTTTTGCTTGTTTTGAGTGAGTGAGATATTTGTGGTCTATTTTAGGCGGTATGAAGTTTGGTGTAAAGTGTTTAAAATGATAGTTGAATTTTTGGTAGTGAAGGAGGAGAGCAATTCGGTATCTATAGTTGGCTCTTAAGAAAATAGGCTAGTTGTTATTGCGTATTAAGAAATAATGAGATGATGCGTGGTTACGAATATTCTTACAATTATCTTTTGTTATTGCCAATCCTATTGTACTACGATTAAGCCGTCTTTGACTTTCCTGTTTAAGATGTGTCATGGGTTATCGCTACGTGATCGTCTTGTCGCAGTCTACATTAAACACACTGGAAGATTTTATTCAAAAACACAACACATAACAGCTCACATCGTAGTCTAATAACATCCTCCAGCTTTGATGTTACATGATTCACGTAATGTAATAATTCTATTTACATATTTATGTAGTTTTTTATGTCCATTCACCATTAATGCTAGGATTAATTAGAAGACGGTAGGTTATTAAACGAAAAACTCATCTGGCACTCTTTGATTAACCCTTGTCTCACTTGTACACACACAATTAATGGTATGATCATCTTTAACACGAACTATTGAGTGTGATATCCATGATTTACATGACATTACACACACACAATAAACTTCCAGGACTAAGTATTGGAGGTTCTGTTTCCTCCTTTCTCGCTATTCCTTCAGCAGGATGGTTCTTGTATTATATGAACTGAATTTAGAGACATTTTTTCATACTTAATCTTCATCCTCCTTCTCTCTAACACAACATGGCTTCCGGCTTATGTTGATGATCAATTTGTCGATCTTAGCATCCAACCTTTTTTATACCAATGTAACTTCCGGTCGTGCTCTCTATATACTAATTTCATCAACTCCATCATCTCTAAAAAATGAATTACTCAAATATAAATTTCACCAAGTTCAAAGTTTGATATATTTATTTTCCCTTAGTGACCTTGAAACTTTTCCTTGACCTTTGCCAGCATTGAAGTGACCTTAAAACTTTGTAATTCAAGATACATGCCTGCCCACCTTTTGAATGTTTATTGATCTAATAAGCCTCTAACTTTTAACCCTTCATATCATTCATGATGGTTTAAATCTTCGCCATCACTCCACCAACACATAAATCAGCTGGTTGTTTTGTAACTTCCGCTTCATTCTTAGTGAGCCCATCCGTGTAATTTTGCTCTCGCTTCTACTTTCCTTACAGCCACAGAAATCAAACATAAGGCTAAATCTAAACCAAATGTAATCTAGCCTTCTAATGAAAAATCTCACTCACTCAAACGTAAAGTAAAATATGGAATCATTTTATAACCCGCCTCCTATAGGCTTTATATTCAAGTTTTGTGAATTAATTTTTAGTTATAAATAAGTTTGACTCCTCTCGTATATACTATAATTAAGACCCCATTAATCACCGATCATCACCCCTCATATCAAATCACTTCATTAAAATACCTCGTTACTTACAGTTCTCTTGAGGGAGGGAGCTACACCTTGGGATTGCTGGTGTCTGCGAAGGTGGTCGCTATATCATGTAGCTTACTTTACGTAACACGCAGTATTTTTAAACCGCTCCATTACATACACTCAGACTTTGCAATACATTTCCTGCCGCTTTAGCGGGTATGTTGTGTTTAATAAAAAAACGTTAAATTTGTAAGTTACTACGAAGCTACAAACATAATACCCTTTTCCTTTAAGACTGTACCTTATTTGCTCCTCTTATATTGGCTAAACTAGATGGTATGTTGATTAATTTTATTTTCTTGTCGGTTTTTCTAAAACCTCACTTATTTTCTGAAATCTAAGCAGACTCGCATAAACCTTATACAGAAGGAGCCAGCAATTGGACGGTTCATTACACTAATAGTTTGTAATAACAAGCAGGCAACGGAGCCAGCCCGGTGGCAATCTGTCAACTCCTACTCTGCCTTCCACTTCTCATTCTTGCTTCCTTCGTTCTGCAGTTTCCTCCTTACTCTTCATTCCTCTTTGTTTTTTTTGCACTCTGTGGCTCTTTTTTTCAGTCGGAACCATCCTCCGTGGGGGGGGTCCTATACACCCTACACAGACTTATAAACCAAACTCATGACAAATTTACAACCAGTTTCAGTGCGGGGGACCATACATGAGCCTACTCACTCCTTATAAAGACATCTTGACCCACATCATGGTTGGTTATATTACAAAATCGGCACTCAATTACTAGCCAAGAACCCCAATTCAATCACACAATTGTAATCCTTATGGCATGACACCCATTTTACAAAGTACTCGAGCTGAGTTCTCCACCCACGTAAACGTCATCTGGTGTAAGATCCTCTTTATTATTATAACAATCGGCACGCTGTTTCCCAGAGTCTGGCTTCCTAGCAAACGAACAGCGCATGCCAGAGGTGAAGCGCAACTCGCTCACGAATTTCTCGACATAGACCCCAAGGTCTTTTTCCCCACCTTATAAGCAAACATTTTTGCAACAACCCTCTGAAAGCGCATCATCTTACAACCAAAAGGTTTCAGCTTATCTATCAATCAAATTTATGTTTCGACAAGGGGGGCTGGGCTCGCCCCTTGGGGGACCCACTCCAACGTAACTGTGTAACACGGAGTTACCAGTGTCATTACATGCTACTAACTACTCCAAATTTGGCACGATACGATTCGATAAGTTCGGAGAGTGGAGGTGGGCTGGCATCTCAACGTCGGAGTCCGGAACCGGATGCGAAGGAAGCGGTGAAGCAGACGATGAAGGATGCGGACTCGAAGGCAAAGGCAGTTTCCCTTACGAGTGGATCGTGTTTTTCGACTCAGGATTCCGATGTTTCTGCTTTCGGAGCATCGAATCTTCGACGTAATGAATTAATAACATTGGATGTATGTTGCACATCTGTAATTTTCTGTGGAATAGCTACGGCGCGCGCAGAGGCGACATCGCCTCTCTCTCACTCATCTCTCGTCACGCGCATCGACCTGGTCGAGTGGATTTAGCCGTTAGGGCCTAAAGCTCACCATACAGGATCACGCAACAAGGGCGGTAAGCGCATAGTCGGTTCCACACTCGGGGAAGTGACCACCTCTATTATACAATCCTACTACGATTCAGCTTGAAATTGACTTTTTTCATTACACCGGATCGCGAGCTTAACCGCATATATAGAAATTATATTCCAAGTTTCAGACACTATATCTCTATTCCTTCATATTCAGTAAAAGGGTGGGTAAACGGTCAACGTAAGAATACTACTATATATATATATGTATACGTAGTATAGTAGTTATAAATATATATTATATTAGTATATTTATAATAGTTATATATATATATATATGTATATATATATAGTATATTATATATATATATATATATATAGTATATATATGTGTGTGTGTGTGTGTGGAGGTGTGTGTGTGTGTGTGTAGTGGAAGTCTATCGATCTTTGACCTTTAAGTAGGTCACGAGTAAGAGATGTTTGAGTAGGAACTGTTTAAATGTATTGATTTTTTTTATCTGCTTGAATTGCAAACTTATTTTATTTTATCCTGTATTATGCTTACAGGTGTATTAACAGTTAATTAACCTAGTTTAATACAATTTAATTTCTAATTAAAAATAAAAAGAAAACTAACCATCTATTTTTAATAATAATAAAAAAACTTACCAGCTATTTTAGCTATTTTTAATGGTTTGGATTTCTTTTTGATATTACTTTTCCAATATTTAAATGTAGCTATTGTGATTAAAAACATTTTTCTAATCTTTATTTTCAGATTTTCCTTTACTCTTTGCAAAATATATATTTCATCATTTTACTCACATAAATAGAAAACTTGGTTTGCTTGCAATTACGCTTTTCTTTAGACAGGAAATCTTCGATGGAAAGTTTTGTCAAATCAAGATTTTAAAAGTTTCTTTCATAAAATTCTACACGACTATTTCTATTAAAATTATTGTGGTTGCGACTACCATAATGTTTGCTGTTACTTTCAACACTAATATCAATATTGATATTTCTATTAATATTATTGTGGCTGCGACTATCATAATGTTTGTTGTTACTATCAACACTAATATCAATATTGATATTTCTATTAATATTATTGTGGCTGTGACTACCATAATGTTTGCTGTTACTATCAACACTAATATCAATATTGATATTTCTATTAATATTATTGTGACTGCTACTATCATAATGTTTGCTGTTACTATCAACATTTATATCAATATTGATGTTAATGATCAGTTAAGAAATAATTTTATAAACATGAAACTACTTTAGAAATTTTATCTCACATTTTTTTTTACAAAATCATTCTTGGAAGTTTATTTCATTTCGAGATTTTAAGTTTCGTCCATAATCGCTTCGACTATTCTTACAAATAGTATTATTGCTACCAGTGCCGCGGAGCCGGAGCCGGAGCCGGAGCCGAAGCCGGAGCCGAAGCCCGGCCAGCCGGAGCCGAAGCCGGAGCCGGAGCCGCGAAGCAGCATGGTTTTGGGTGGACCCGAAGAAGAAATTTTTTGAGGGACCGGAGACGGAGCCGGAGCCGGAGCCGGAGCCGCGAAGCAGCATGGTTTGGGTGGACCCGGAGAAGAAATTTTTTGAGGGACTGGAGCCGGAGCAGAAGCCAAAATCGTTTGGGGGGCCTGGAACTGGAGCCAAAGCCGGAGGCGGAGTCGGAGCCGAAATTGTAGGGGGGCTTGAAGCAAGAGAAGGGGTCGGAGCCGCAAAAAAAGACACTACTCTTGCTCCGGCTCCGGTTCCGGCTCCGGCTCCGGCAAGTACAAAATTAGGTAATTATTAATTTTATTACTACAGGTTATATATATATATATATATATATATATATATATATATATATATATATATCTATATATATATATATATATATATATATATATATATATATATATATAAATGTAAAAATATACGTATATACACCAAACACCTATATATATTTATATATATATATATATATATATATACATATATATATATATATATATATATATATAATAATAACTATATATATATATATATATATATACTATATATATATATATATATATATATATATATATATATACTCTAATATATCTTAGTGAGAAAGTCACCTCCAATCCTTAGATAGTTCTATAGTTTGGGACATTGAATTAAGTGTTTCTGCTGATTAAATATATATATATATATATATATATATATATATATCTCTATTTATAAATATATATATATATCTCCCTACACAACTCTCTTCTTTTTTTATATATATATATATATATATATATATATATATATATATATATATATATATATATATATATATATATATTCTCTTTTCAAAAAATTTTTTTTGTATATTTGTTATTCAATAATAAAAAAAAAAGGCTCGATACTTCTATAAATAACTTTAATTAGGCTTAATCTTTAAAAAAAAATCCTGATAAACAAACCCAAAATCGAAAGCATCTCATATACTTGAGTATTTTATTCGATCTGAAGATAAAAGTACTTACATTTGTCAATGTGAAATAGCTAACACAGTTGATGGAAAACAGTCAGTTTGATCATGCATAAAAGAGTTTACTGAACCACCAGTTTCTCATGGGGGGTCATAATACACCCACTGCAATAATTAATGCAATATTTTAAACGCTCTCATCCAGACATTGCTGCAATTGTTAAACCTTTATTTTCAAAAACTATGACTAAAGTGGGTTTTTTCAGTTGTCAAAAAGTTGTTCTGTCTATTTCAAGTGAAAAATTCAAAATACAATTGATTATAATGGTTGTTAATAATAGAGATCCATTAATTTTTTTTTTTTTTTTTTGCAAGACCAGGATTTAAAGCACTGTGTGGAGACATGGCTTCGAAACTGAGAGTCCCTTTAAACCGGGAAATTATTCGTAAAATAGTTCTAGAAGAAGCGATGAGCAAAAAAAAAAATGAACTTAAAAACTGCTTAAAGGGACGCTTCGTGCATTTAAAAATGAATTCTTGAACAAGGGCAAAGCTAAATTATTTTGCTATAAATATTAGATATGTGGACGAAGATAAAATCAATATTACTAAAACGTTAGCAGTAAAAGATACCAATCGTAACATTTCAGCGAATTATCCAAGAATTAGGTATTGACGTTTTAAAAGAATTCGAAATAAGAGGCAAGTAATTAGCTTAGTTACGGGTAGCGCATTAAACATGATCAGTACGATTGAAAAATTAAATAAGGATAATGAGGATGTGGAACAGGAAGGTGGTAAATGTGATACCGATTTTATTGAATGTCTAAACAAAAAAATAATAGTTGTTTTCGGAATGAACTTGATAAAACTATGAAAAGACTATGTTCCGTGACGTTAACATTGCACACATGAGGTGCGGAATTCATACTTTACAGTTAGAAGTGCTTGATGGTCTCCACAATACTCATACAACAAATCTTGTAAGCAAGGGTAGATAATTAGCAAAACCAGCGCATACCCCAAAATTAATGGGTTCTAAAGCTTCAAGCTGGAAAAGTGGTAATCTTATATAAAGAGACAAGATGGGGAAGTGTATTTCTTATGCTTGAAAGGCTTGTTTAACTTTAAGACTATATTAGTATGCTGCCGGTACTCCTGAGCTTTCTCTCTCTCCGACAGTCAGTGGGAGCAAATCGAAACCCTCAAAGAATTGTTAAAACACCCATACTTTAGAACAGAAAATACTCAAACAGAAGACTTGACTGCAGGAAATTTTTTATAGGGAAGGGATTTTAGCAAATGACATTAAAAATTCCATGGAAAGAAGGGAAAAAATGTTAACTGAAACAAATGTTTTTGTCGGCCAAATGTGCTGATCCACAGTTCAGTCTTCCTCAGGAGCTTCGAAGATGCAAATGTTAAGCTATAAATAACCAACTTCTGAAGGCTGAACTTAAATTGAATAACACTATCGAATAGAAATATGGGTTGGAGTCAGATAGTTCAGCAGTTTCAGGAATCCTCTCTTGTGGTATCTTGCCAAATGAAGAAATGAAATTTGACAAACAATGGGACCAATTGGAGCATGCGGAAAGCGATTGAAAAAAGATAATCTATTTGTAAAATGCCTTCAACCTGAAAATTCTCTAGATAAATAAAAAGTAGAATTTCATAAGGTATTAGATGAAATAATGAAAATTGACCGGAAATCAAAGTTAACAGTTAAAGAGTCAATCCCTAACTATTCTAAAATTTTGCAAGATGCGGCTTACATACACAATTACAGCTTATCCTCCTGGTCAAGTGAATATTGAGAGCTTATTTTCTGCTTTAGAAATAATAAAATCGGATCTAAGGACGTCGTTAAAAGAGGATTCTATTGAGAAACTTTTATTTTTAAGAACAATTGTTTTGAATAAATTTATATTACATATGCTCAGGCAGTTCAAAGA
>JABUQX010088304.1:0-30786 GCA_015478945.1 Trachelipus rathkii
ACCAGTAATTCCATCTATGCCTGCTGATTTACCATTCTTCAATTTTCTCACTCTACCTATTATGCACCATCCCCAAAATACATACTTCTTACACCATCAAATTCACACACATTCACAAACGCCTCCTCACCATTACTGTCAATGTTATGCAGGTTTTCAAAGTGTTATGAAACCTCCATCTATTCATTATTCTATGAAAGTTCCTCCAACTCTCTTCTTAACCTTTCTCACTTCCTCCAGAATAGCTTCTTATTCCCTTGCAAGTCTCCATTCATCCTCATTCCAAACTGTTCATTTAAATACCTTTTTCTTTCTTTTTCTTTTTTCTTCTCTCTCCTATGCATGCAACTTTTATCTTTCCTCACTTCCTCCTGATATATTTCCATACACCTTTATTTCAAAACCTCATAATTGACTTTCAGCACAATTAGTTTTTTATAATCATCACTTGCATCTACTATTTATTCCACCATTTGCATTCTTACCTCCTACTTTAGCACACTCACATACTTCTCATGCACTACTAACTAACACTTCCTTCATTTGAGTCCAAATTTGCTCAGATTCATCTTGTTCACATTTAATTGACTTATTTGCAAGTACTCACATATTTTTCCTTATAACCCTATTCATTTAACTTCACTAATAATTCTCCCCATTTCCTTCCTTTTTTCTTTCCTCCATTCATGCTCCCCGACTTAATTTTGCATAAAACATAATGATCCCTAACCCCCTCACTGATTTAACATCCATCACATACTTCAACATGTCCTTCTTCACCAACACAAAATCAATCACACTCTTCACTTCAACACCTTCTCCACCAACTCTGTATACTTATAGATAATCTTGTTCAAAAAATGTATTGCTTACACACATTCATCTCTCCTCAAAGAAATCAATCATCTTTCTGCCATTCTCATTTTCTCCTGCAACCCCAAAGACACTGTTTTACCATCCCTCTTTCAATCACTTATCCAACCATTCAAGTTGCCCAACACAATTATTCTGAAGCCTCCACTCACCCTGCTCAAACCATCATTCAGATTGTCTCAGAAAGTCTCACTCTTCTGCCTTTTTTCTTCTTAAATCCACTTCCACTTTCCTCTTTCATTAGTGAGGGCAAGATTGCCACCTAAATTCACACTTTAGTTTTCCACCTTGAAAACTTTAATATCACTTAACTTCACTTTCTTATATTACATTAAATAAGTTATATTAACATTGAAAAAAAAAAACACGTTATGGAATTCACACATCACAAAAAGGAAAAAAGTTAAACAAAAATGAAATGCGCAAGCATGTGGAAAGAGACACGGCATCCATCCAAACATGCTGAAAAGAAAGAAAATATAAAAAACAATCACTGTACCTTAACCTTCTTCTCAAACTTAAATTTAACCATTAATATTGTAGTACTCACACAGACAAGCCACTTATAAGAATCACAAGTCCTCTCCACATTCACAAAAATAATAATAATGATAAAAATGAGATAAAAATAAGACTCCAGTAATTCCACATTTCCTAGACATTTTCCTCTCTCTCTGTATGGCTTCCTTCTGATTATTCTGGTTTGGTTTCCCTTCAGTTTTTTTTTTTTGTTTGGAATCCAATCCAGACTCACACTCCTAACTGAAAACCATCTTTTTACTAGTGTAGAGTTGGCTTTTTCTGACAGTCTATTTTTGTCTTCAAACTAGATTGCTTCCCCTAATTGATCTTTAACACAATTTTACCTGATTATGTAATAGTGATAAACATAACATCTGACTTCAACTAGGCTAGAGATTGTCATTTTGCATGTGTTTGGCTCTGGCCAATAGTGCTTTGCAGTTTGTCTCTTCAGATATAGTATGTTTTAATTTTAAAGAAATTTTAATGAATTGTTAGTACCATGTGTAAATTGTAAATTAACTGTTAAACAGATCTTATACAATATGTAAATGCCGTCCAAACAAAGATTCTATTCAACTGCCTTAAATTCTTATTTTTGTATAATATCTTCAAACTGTGTTTTACTAATGTATTTTATTAGAGAGTATTTTCAACACATTTATAACTTTTTTAAATTTACCTCTAATGTCCTAAAGAAAAACATTTTACTTTTATTATGGTACTAAAAGTTACATTGCCTTTAAAATAGCTAATATAAATTTACTGAATTTCTAAATCTAATAAGCGAATATTAACAGAAAATTCTCCATCAGGGAAGATGTTCATCAGGATGGAGATTTGAACTCGCATCTCTCTATGGTGCATAAATTATTTTAGTTGAATCCTATCCCAGTAAGCTTATATAAACCCTTTGATCATTTCCAGATCTTTCCTGACAATGGAACAAACTTTGCTTCACCATATAGCATTAAAATTGAAGAATTAGATGAAACATGGTATCTATGTGAAGTCCGGTTGATAGAAATAAAGAAGAATCATGTTAGACGAAAGAAGTTAATAACAATGCATATTTATAAACCTGGAAATGATTGAGAAGTCATCTCTCAACATGTGAAGTTGTATTTATCTATTTCTCTTGTTTTTCCTATTACTTACAAAAAAGATATATATATATATTTGTTTGCCTCTTCCATCTCCGTTAACATCTTAACATTACTTAGTACTTACCAAGCCTTGTTTCTCTTTTGTTTCATCTGCCTTTACCTTTTCTTTTGATTCCTTTTTTACTTTCATTACACTAGTGATGAAGGTAGAAACATCAGGCATCCACTACCTTTATCTTTTAACTTCTCAAAGGTTATAATGGTAATATTAATTTTTTTTTATTATTATTATTATTATTATTATTATTATTATTATTATTATTATTATTATTATTATTATTATTATTATTATTATTATTATTATTATTATTATTATTATTATTATTATTATTTATCTTTCTCCTTTTCCCAAGATTGGAGTGAGGTGCGCAAAGTACACTGGAAACAGAATAGTTCAAATAGAAGAACATGACGTAAGTCAAAAGGAAACCCTGCTCCAGACCATCCCCTCATAACATTAAGTTTGTGCCCATCACAGCCAAAATCCACCTTGAGGTTTCCTGCTAAACAACATAACAGACCCACTGCATCTTGTTATGTAGGCATCCAGTGGACCAACTCCACAAACAATGACCCCATAAACCCATTATTCCACCCTGTTATAAAACTTTCTTCACCTCTGCTACAAACTCATATTCTTTCATTCAGACACTCACTGATCATATAGTTACATACTTAGAGTTTTTATTGCCATTATTATTATTAATATTATTAATATTTTTATTTATTATTATTATTATTATTATTATTATTATAATTTAATATTATTATTATTATTATTATTCTTATTATTATTATTATTATTATTATTATTATTATTATTATTATTACTTATTATTATTATTATTATTTTTATTATTATTATTATTATTATTATTATTATTATTATTATTATTATTATTATTATTATTATTATTTTTCTTATTATTATTATTACTGTTATTGTTTTTGTTATTATTATTAATTATTATTATTCTTATTTTCATTATTATTAATATTATTATTATTATTATTATTTTAATATATATTATTTATTACATATTAAGTTATACATATTATTATTATTATTATTATTATTATTATTATGTTATTATTATTTTATTCTTATTGTTCTTATTATTTTTGTTCTTTTCCTGTTCATTTTGCCCGTCCCTTCCCCGTTTATATCCCTTCTCCTCGGTTTCTGTAATAAATTAATCTTACGTATTCTTTGATCTCTTCTAGGTCTCCACCTTCCCCGATTCCGGTGGCTACTCAATAGTTGTCTCTGTATTATGGTACCTTGCCCTCCTTCCTTCCTTCGTGGGTGGAGGCACAAAGTGAAAACCTTGATGGCCTTTTCCTGGGCCGCGCCTATTGTAATGGTCCCGAACCTTGCCTACCCAGTGAGGAGGCTGTCCTGGGCACTTGCGTATAATTCAGTCTCGGTCTTATCGGTGATGCGCGGCTTTATTTTCCATCTGTGGACTGGGACGCGGGGGTTCCGGGGAGCTCTCCTGAGGCCACACTCCATGGCCCACCCTGCCGGGGTGGGCTCTGTATGGGAGGCGTTGTGCCTGGGGTTTGCAGGCGCAGCTGATGTGGCCAGCCCTGATTTATGCTTTATCTCAAACATTTGTAGCTTTTTGCCAGTTGGTTTATTGGTGAGAAGATGTTTTCCGTAGGAGTATTTATTTTTATTTGGTAGCTTAAAAAGAAAGATAAACTTTTCAGAAAGGCATCACCATCTGTCAGCCTCCCACTGACCCTCCCTGGCTGCTTCTAACAGTTTAATCAGTAGCTTTGATCTTTGTTGACGAAATGGTTGGTACTCCACCAACCCCTATGGTCTTCCATTCCGGTCCTGGGTTTCGAGGACCCTCCCGTCTAGATTCAAGTGTACAAGTTGTGGCCTCTTCTATAAATGCCCTTTATCTTCAAATCCCATACAAACCAGGCCCCTGTCAGTTAGGGTCCCATTTTTGACGCCAGAATCTCCCACCTCCGTTGACGTTTTCACAATTCTCCAAGGGTCCTGGGTCTTATTCCTACCTGCTTATTTTTATTTTACATTCGACGCCATCTCGTCCCTGACTTCTGTGAGCTAGCTCATCCTTCTTCGTGATGCTTTTGAAGCTGCTCTTCAAACTACTGAGCCACAGGTCAGTTTTCATGAGGAACGGTTCTTGGTTCAGTTGCCTCGTACTCTAGAGCAACGTCCTTCCTATCCCAATCTGGGAAGATTCAGTCTTTAAACCTGACGATGTTTGGTACAATGTCGAAGGTACCCATATATGCCGGAGTTCCGTTCCGATGACACGCCATCCTGCCCATTTACGAATCACCCACGTGTTTATCACCGACGTTTATCGGTTCCCTCCACGTAAGGAGAACCCCTCAACGATTTAACCTTGTCTTTTCCTTTCTTGTTCCTTTCTCCATCCATAAACTTGGTTTTACCATGCACACGGTTTGGACTTATGTGCCCTTCCGAGAAGATGTTTCAGTGCCATAAATTTGGTTACCCTCAGAAATGTTGTCGGTCTCCCCAGACCATCTGTCCGACTTGTGGAAGTTCTCTCCACCCGAACTGTGACAAGGATCCTCCATGTTAAATCCAACTGCAGGCCACATCCAGCCTCCCTCTGTCTATCATTCCTTGTCTTGAGATGAAACTCTGGAGCTGTGCGCTATTCGCAGCGACTGCCGTGAGGTTACCCAAGCCGGGCAGTAGAGAATGGTTCATTCTTCCTCTCTTTTCTTATGCTGCAACGTCCACCCATCTTTGCCTTTGCTCCCTTCCGTTAAGCTCATCGTTCCCTGCGTGTGCGTGTCCGAACTTGTTCTGCTTACGTTCGACCGTTCACCTTCAAAAGCCGGCTTTTCGCCGGATCACCTGTTTCGGTGGTTCCAGCTCTGGACAATTGTCCTCCCACTCTCCCGAAATGGTCCAGTTGGACCACTTGTCGCCTTTCGCCACACATCGACTCTCTCTCATGTTCTCCTTGTAGAGTCCATGAAGCCCCCAGGGGGTTATCCGATTTGTGATGTTCCGTTTGAGGTCGATGGCAATCATCCATGTGCCTCGTCGGAGCCTACCTGTACCTTCTCCTCGGAAACGCCCTGCTTCTGTTTTGCCGGGGAAACACCAAGTCCTCTAACGGTTGCGAGTCCGTCCACATCACCCTCCTGACAGACATCCGTACCCTCGCTTGCTTATCGGGCTTCCGACTTCTTTAGCAGAAATGATCCTGTTTGTACTTGGGGACCTGTCTTGTCCTGGTTTAAACGCTCAAGCCACGTTGACACAACCTGCGGGTCATCCTTTCGCCCAGTGGTCCGACTCTAGCCTGCTGGGCCGCCTCTGCATTATTCGTTGATCTGAAACTTTTCGGATGGCATCAGATGGACTCTTTCGACTACTACTTTTCCGCTGGAGCGTCATGTGCTGACGCTGTTGTCCCGCCCAAGGAGAGTCCCTTCGAGTGGATATCGATTGACACCTTGCCCGCTCGCAGTCTTCCTTCGGGTAGACGTGGCGCCGCTTCGATGTGTTGAGGGTGGTTGCCGCTGGTGGATGCAGGGTATTTGAGTCTTCCTTCCTGCCTCTTCCCTCAACCCCTTTGACTTCAGTCCCGTCGACTGAGCCTTCGGTTCTACTCGAGCGCGGACCGCTTCCGAGATTTTGACTGTGGACGCACTCGTCTTCCCGATGTGTCTCATCTCCCTCCCGATGACATCAATCCTAATTGTTCTTCTCTCCAATCTTCCCCATCCTTTGATGAAGCACCTATTGGAGGGGCACAACCCCCTCCCCCTTCTCAGTCTGCTAAGATGTCTGGCAGGGGTGCGCAACCTGGAAAGAGTGTTCGGGATGTGGAGTGTGACTTAGCATGCCTCTTCGGAGAGCCCTCTAGTAATCAGAGAAGTCCTCATATATCCCTGGTTCATGATCTTCCTCTTCCCCCGGGGTTTGACCTTCCGCTCAGTGGGTCGTCCAGAGGCTTACAGGATTGTCAGACTTTATCGACTTTATCCTCACTTTATCCTCTGAGATAACTGCCAAATCGGAAGAGATAGTGACTATCTTCGCGGATCGCCCTGAACATTGTTTATATTACCTTTTATGACACGTGAATATTTTGCTAATTACGAAGAACTAAGAAAGATTACTAGTAGCTCTTCAGCCTCTTGCTGTTTGTTTACAGGAATTACAACTTCCAACCAACACTTTTTTACACCCTTCAAGGTACAGGGAATCCTTTATTTCCCTGAATCATGGAGTCAGCGGCATATGGTTTCTCACGAATCTGTCCTATTCACTTAAATTCCTCTCTCCACTCCCTTACATACCGTGGCAGCTCGTATCCACCTTGAAACACCGCTTACACTGTGCTCAGTGTACCTAGCGCTCATCGGTAAAATATGCTAAGAAGGACCTTGTCAATTTTTTTCACGAATGTCCTACCGCCCATGTTAGTCCTAGGCAACCTTAACCTCCGCCACCCTTTGTGGAGAGACTGTTACATCCCCCAATGCCGATTGAATATTGGGTATTATGCAGGATTTCTCATTGGAATGTCTCAACATCGGTCTTTCAACATTTGAACTTTTTGATACGGGTACTTCTTCTTGTGTTGACATCTCGTTGTGTTCAATCTCTGGTATTGATCGTTTTGGGTGGAAAAGATCCACTTTCTTTTAGGGGAAGTGACCACTACCCAATCGTAATACCATACTTCAGCCCAAGTCTGCAGCAACAACCTTATTCTAGCTGGCAATGCGACAGAGAGGATGATCTTACTTTCATCAGGCCACTTACATTCCCATCTTTCCTGTTGACTGTGGATACCTTCATCTTTCAGGAATCAATCCTTCATCTGTGACCCGCGAATCAACAACTCCCTGATGGAACCAAGAATGTGCTCAGGCTAATCGTGAAAAGCGTAGATTATATAGGTTGTACAAACAAATTCCCACACCTTCCAATTTGATTTTTTTTAAAGCTTTTGCAGCCCGATCAGGCGTATTAAACTAGGAAACTATTTTCGCAACTACGTTTCCACAGTTAATTCTTCTTTCCCCGTATCATCGTCTATAAGGTTGTGCGAAAAATTTAACGAAATCACCATACAGATCCACCTTTTCTCCTTTCTTACGGCCCCCATACCTTTGATGTCATCTCTGCTCCCGGGTTCTTGGCTGATGAGTCGAGCTATCACTTCGCTTTCTTCTCCTGTATCTCGGTATCACGAACTTTTTTGTTTTGACCATCTACGAGTGGAGATTCCAAACTTTTATGTCCCCCCTGGAGAAGGCCTTCCAAAAAACAGATTGATTATTCATCAGAGCGGAGTTCCAAGACTCCCTACAACTATGCAAGGATGGAGCATCTGGCCCTGATGGCATATCCTTCCAGATGCTAAGACATGCTCATCCTTCTTGACCGATCGACACGAAACCCTTTAGTCTCTGCCATTCAAAGGTCCTTCTGCTTGTTGCATGGGAAGAATCAAAAAATTACGTTCTGTTGGGTCATTTCCCATGTGGGGTTCCTGGAAACAAAAAAGCTGATAGGGAGGCTAAACACGCGACAACTCACTGGGTGTCGAATGAACAGCACCTTCCTCCTACTGTACGCCTGGGACACTTCCCTGCTATAGATTTGTACATCACTAATATGTCAGGCTTTCCTTTCTGACTTGCAAACATGTTGGGCAAAGAATATTTGTGGCGCTAGGCTGCGAAACGTCAAACCCATCATTGGCCGGTGGTCCTCCTCTTGTTGAAAGAGTTTCCTCCTTTGTGGTGGTCCTGGCTCGATTACGTCTTGGTCATACCAACCTCACCCATGGATTCCTCATGACGAGGGTAAGTCCCCCTACCTGCCTATTTTTCTCCTCCAATTACCCTCTTACAGTCGTTTATATCTTTGTGGGTTGCAAGGCCATCTCGGCCCTTAGAAACAATTTCTTAACTGATTTACTCACTATACCTCCAGCATCATCTTTCGCACATCCAATACAAATCTTCTCACTTTCGTAGTGACCGAGTTTTTACCTTCCTGTTGAAACTGAACATCTTATAAGATCTAACCATTTCAGCACTGTTCATGTATCGTTTAGTTAGGGACTTCAACTGCAGTTTGTATACTGGCACAGTATGACCACATTTCTGTGTGCTGTGGAGATCCCTGTACACCCACTTAAAAAAATTATTATTGAACATATATGTTGCCTAAGAAGAAAAGGGAGTGAGAAAATATAGATCTATCTTTTTGTAAAATGAATAAAATAGATCGTAAGTTAATCTTGGAGGTAACGGAATCCATTAACTTGCAAAAGTATACTCATAATCATGATATCGACTGTCGTAAATTGACGATGCTTGCTTTAATAATGAGATGCATGATATGTCATCACATTGAAGAGATAAATTAAAAGATAAAATAAAAGATTAAAACCAAGTTAATAGAAAAAAGAAAATGAAGTATCTGTTTAATAATTTAAAGAAATATACCCATACATTTGATTGAAATATTATCTTTTGCTTAGTCACCATTAAAAGTTTTAATGTCTTTATCTCCCACCAGGAAAGGCTGTATCAAAACAATGAGTAGCCGAATTAAAGATATGAGAGCTGGGTTGCAACAAAGATTGGAGAAATTAGAAACACCTGGAACTTGGGACCACATTACGAAACAAATTGGGATGTTTTCCTACACAGGACTTTCAGGTATGCCATAAGTTTTAAAACAATTTTGAAATAAAATATATGTAAATTGTTTTATATATATATATATATATATATATATATATATATATAATATTATATATATTATATATAATATAATATATATATATATTATATATAGTCAATAATATAATAATATAAATATCTATATATATACGGTATATCTATTATATATACGGTAATATATATATATTATATATAATATATATATAATATATATTATATATATATATTAAATACCTATATATTATATATATACATATTATATAATATTATATATATATATATATATAGTTGGCGGTGGTGATTATATAATATATATTATAGAGGGAGAGTACACTGCATACTCGAAATGTTGAAATTACCTCCCATTTTTTTTAATGGTGCACTTTTCTCTTTTGCGTTCATATTCCTTTACACACTCTTCTCCAGCGCCAGGCAACTATATCTACTGACGGCCCATTTATCTACATACATATACACATGATTAAAGTGCAAAACACCCCTCTTCTAGATAACACTTTACAGACATCCCTAACTACTCATACCCTGTGTGTGGGAGAAAGAATTGCCCACATCGTATGTCCTAGGTGTCGAGGAAGCGACTAAGGGACGGTGATAGTTGGGTTGGCTTGCCTACTATCATCTATTCTTTGCCAGGCAATGCTTAAATGCAGGCTCGAGAGGGTCGTGGATTCCGCCGTAAACGGCTTCTATCTTTCGGCGAAATTGTATGAATCGTAATGGTACATGGAATTGTCAGAGGATAAATGTTGAGGAGAAGAGGAGAGAGGTGATCGGCATGTATTTAGAAAAGGGCTAATATTTGATTATGCTCGCTGTGACGTGAAACCAAAGATGAAAGAAACGTTGAAATAGATGGTGTGGTGGTGAAATGTGTGTGTGCTGGTGTGGAAATGAAAGAGAGAGGAAGAGAAGGAGAGTTGCAATTTTAGAATGGATGTGACCTGTGGTACAAGCTATGGTAGACTTTGAATTGTGTGAGTCCTAGAATTCTAATGGTTAAATTTAAGTTGAAAAGGTCAAGGTATGATGTTAAATCATAGGGGTTTAGGGGGAAGCGTTGAAGAGAGTCACGGATTTTTGGGGATAATCTGAATGATGTTCTGGATGGGGTGAGTATGAGCTCAGAATGATAGTTTTGGGGGACCTGAATGGTTGGAAATAGGTGATCAAAAAAGGGATGGTATACAGGTGGTTTTGGGGTTGGTCGGTAAGAAAATGAGAATGGTAGGCAAGTGATTGATTTCTGTGAAGAGAGAGGTTATGTGTGTAAGTAAACTTTCTTTAAACACAAAGAGATCCATAAGTATACTAGACGTTGGTGGGTAGAGATTGGATCGAAGTGAAAAGTATGATTGATTTTAGTGTTGGTGAAGAAGGAAGAATTGTTGAAGTATGTGTTGGATTGTAAATCAGTAGGGGTTTTAGGAAATGGGATTATCGGATCATTATAGTGTTTTATGTAAAATTTTAAGTTAGTGGGGGTGTGATGGAGAGGAAGGTGATACGAAAGGAAGTAGGTAAAATAAGAGTGAGAAGTGAACAAGACAGACAATAAGGATAAGTATGTAAGAGCGCTCGCTAGTAAACGGTTGAATGTGAACAAGTTGATACTAACAAATCTGGGGGCAAATGAAGGAAACAATTGGTTAGCATGGCAAAGGAAGTATGTGGATGTGCCTAAAGTAGGAAGGTAAGAATGTAACAGTGAATGGTGGAATGAGAGGTGATGAAAGCGGTTAAAGGCTTAAAAAAGAAGCGTGGTTGAATGTACTAAAAGCTAAGATGAAGACTCAATAAGAAAGATGCTTGGAATTAAATAAGGAGGAAAAAGAAATACTAAAAGGCTCGTATACGTAGGAAAAAACAAGAGGTAAATGAACAGTTTGGAAAGGAGATGAATGCGGCTTACAACGGAATAGGAAGCTCTTCTGGAAAGAAAGCGCGAAAGGTTAAGAATGAGAATAAGGGGAATCTGCTTTAGAAATATGAATAGGGATGGTGCCTTTGTAACTGATCAAATGGGTGTGAGAGGAGTGTGAAAAGAACACTCCGAAAATCTGCACAATATTAAACGAGTAATGAAGAGGTGATAGTGATGTGTTTGGGTTTGATTGGTGCAAAAAGAAATAGGTATTTATGGGGATGAGGTTATTAGTAAGGAGGAGGTATGGTAGAGTGAAAAAGTGGAAGAATGGTAAATCTGCAGGTATAGTAAATTAACTGGTGAAATGAATCCAAAAGGAGGCGAGGATGGGTGATTGATTTGGATTTGGAAGTTGTGTTTAATAAAGCGTTTATAGAGGGTATAGGTTCCAAGGGATTGGAGGAGAGCGGTAATAGTACTTATATAAGGAAAGGAGAAAAGGGGAACTGTAGAAATTATAGGGGAATAAATAATTGAGTGTTGTAGGGAAGGTATATGCTGGTATTTTGTCGAAAGAGTAACGTCGAGTGACTGAAGGACTGATTGGTGAGAACAAGGTGCGTTTAGTAGTGGTAGAGGATGTGTGGAGCAATCTTTACATTGAAACAAATGATTGAGAAAATGAAGGAGAAGAAGAAATAAATTGAATTTAGGTTTATGGATTTGCAACAAGCGTTGATAGAGTTAATTGGGAAGGTTTTTTGGCATGTTTAATAATAATATATGGTGTTGGTATTACGCTTCTGAATGGAATCAAAACAATGTATGACGATAGTGAAGGCGTGTGGTAAGAAATAAATGGTGTCAACGGTGATGGTTTAGGATTAATTAGCGGAAGTAAGACAGGGGTTGGTTATGTCTCCTTGTTAATTCAATTTGTATAATGGATGGGGTTATGAAAGAATTCGGGTGGGATGGCAGGAAATGGTGTAAGATGATGGGAGAATGGAGATGAGTGGAGGGTGCCTACCTATTATATGCGGATGATTTGGTTCGTGTGGCGAATCTGAAAAGAGAGTTTGAGAGGATTGGCTAAGGGATTTGGGCAGGGTGTGTAAAAGGAGGGGCTTGAAAAAGTAAACGTGGATAAGAGTAAGGTATGGGTTGTGAGTGAGGACACTCTCAAGGTGAAGTTATGTTAGATGGTGAGGCAGCTGGAACAAGTGTCTGATGTTTAAATATTTAGGGTATATGTTGGATGAGAAGGGAACGGACGATGCAGAGTGTAGTAGGAAAGTTGTGAATGGCAGGAAGGTGGCTGGTGAAATTAAATCGTTGGTGAATGTAAAGGGATAAGTCTTGAGTGTGCTGGTTTACATGAGGTAAATGTTGTTACCTGTGTTATTGTATGTAGTATAGATCTAAAGTTCAATGTGTTCAGATGGACAACTTAGGGGTGTGCTAGGTGGAGAAGAATTGATAAAATGAGGAATGAACGTATTAGAGAGTTGTGTGGTGTGAAGAAAGGGGTAAATGAGAGAATAAATGAAAGTATGTTGAGATGGTTTGGTCATGTGGAAAGGATGAATGATAGTCGGTTGGTTAAGCGGATGTATAGTGGCGAGTGTGTTGGGAACCGACCGGCTGGGAGACTGAAGAAAAAGTTTATTGAGTCAGTAAACGAATGTTTGAAGGAGAGAAAATGTGAGTTTGGTAGAGGCGAGAGAAAAGGTGTATAAGAGGAGTGAATGGCGGGGGTTTGTGAGGGGGTATGGTTGTGGCCCACCTGAACCAAGGGATGAACCCTACACTGACGATATGCCATAGTGAGGGTCCGTCGCGGTTCCTTGAAGCTTTAGGGTGGATTTTCTGACTGCGATGAGTTCTCACTAATTAATGTACAGAGGGGGCGTTAAGGCTGGGCTTTCTTTTCGACTATGTCATGCATTCTTTCTACTGCTTTTCTTTTCCGATGCATGTGACAGGCACCTTACTCCCATTCTTGGGAATAGAAGGAAGATGAAGAAAGAAAGAATATATAAATATATATATATATATATTATTATATATATATATAATATATAATATATACTATATATATATATATTATATAGATATTATATATATATATATCATATATAGATATATATATATATTATATATATATATATATATATATTATATATATATATAATTTTATTATTATTATATTATATTATATTAATATTTTTTTATTATTTTTATAATTATTATGGTTATATTTGAAGTGTTATTATATATTATTATATTATATTTTCATTATATTATATTTTATTATTATTATTATATATTATTTTATATTATATTTTTAATTATTATCTTCCTTCTTCCTCCCCAAGACTGGGGTAAGGTGCGTGACATGCATCGGAAAAGAAATAGTAAGTAGAAGAATATGACACAAGTCGAAAAGAAAGCGCCCCCCTCCCCCAATAACCTTAAGTGAGAGATCGTCGCAGTAAAAAAATCCACCATAGAGATTCGCGGACCCGCGACAGATCTTCACAATAGCATACGTCAAAGTGTATGGTTCTTCCCTTGGCCCGTGGGCCACGACCCATACTCCTCACACAAAACCCGCCATTCAACTATTATGATGTACCTTATTCTCGCCTCCGCCAAACTCACATTTCCTCCTTTCAGACATGCGTTTACTGACTCAATCCACTTTTTCTTCGGTCTCCCATCCACTCGGTTCTATCACTCCACCACTCATACATCCGCTTAACAACCCGACTATATTCATCTATATATAATATATAACAATATATATAATTATATATATATAATATATATATATATATATATAATTTATATATATATATAATATTATATATATATATATAAATATATATATATATATATATATATATACTATAAAATATATAAAGTGGGCACCCCGCTCATTTAGGGGTAGTTCGCTAACGCACCTCCGCACCTCGGAAAAACGTAGTCCGCTAGCGCTCCTCCGCACCTATTCAGCCCATAAAACCTCCGCTATCGCAAGTCCGCACGTCTTCCCGCCTAATAATGTGCGCGACTTCACAATAAGGTTTTAATATTAAAATACTAAATAGTAATATATCCTTACAAAAATTTTATTTATAAATATTATATGAAATTGAATAGATATTTACAAAATCTCAAGATTTTCCTCTTCCGCCTCAATGTCTCGTAAAAGAACAAGAGATCCATATTACATTTCAAAAAGATTAACTGCTCAAAATTAAAAAGCAGTTAAGGCTGACCTCTTTTGCCCTCAAAATATCCCTACCAGTACTAAAAATTCGCTCTACAGCAGCAGAACTAGGGGGAGGTGTATTACTATTTTATGACAAGTTCAACAATTCTGCTATGCTGAAAGGGAAAGATGTGCCCTTGGTGAGAGAAGTGCTGGTGTTAGTTCGCTTCCAGCAGTCCATTGCTATTTAAGGTCCTCACCTAAAATCATTCTGAATCCCTTCTGAAATTTTTTGACCACCTGTCCACCCATAAGGAAGGTCTATTTCATTCAAGATTTTAGTAGAATCCATGAGACGCCTGCGCCCTGCAGAGTCGATGCTAATGCTACGTACCAGCTATATACTATATATAATATATAATATATATATATAATATATAATATATATATTATATATATATATATATATATAGGGTATATATAATATATATATATATATATATATATATATTATATATATATATATATATATATAATATATATATATATATATTATATAATTGGGTTTTACACAGAATCAATTTAGATATTGCCCTAGTTATCTATAGAATAATATAATTAAATTAAAGTTATTAGATGAGGGTAATAGCCATTCAGTCTATACAATCTGATTTAAATGTTATTTATTATAATATGGTACCATTAGGAAGTTGAGATTATTTTTGGAGTTTAATTATTAAAAACAATTAAGTCCTTAGAGCTAATATTATTATTATTATAAACTTTAAAATAAAAAATTACACTTCTTTATTATAACCATTAAGAATTCTTAATAAGTAAACTATACTTTCATTTTTCAAAAAGTTGCGGAACAAAAAAGAGCGGAATCTTTTTTTGATCCGCACGTGGAGAAAGTCCGCTAATTTCCTGACGACCCCGCACCTCCGCTAGTCCGCACCGATTCCAGTAGCCAGTTCGGAGCGGACCAGCGGACTAAAGAGGCGGAAGTGCCACCTCTGAATATAATATAATATATATATATATATATTATATATATATATATATATACTATTATATAATAGTTATATATATATATATATATATATATATATATTATATATATAATTTATATATATATATATATATTATATATATATATATATATATATATATATATAATAATATATATATCAGAGGCGACTCCTGCACTCGTGCTGAGCACGAGCTGACATTATAGAAACAATCTAATTTTGCAAATTTCACAATATTACGATAATATTTTCATATTTTTTTGGCGAAAGTTGGTCTACAATGGAAATTATACATAATAAATATAAAAGAATTATGCAAAATTGAAGAAAATGAGAAGAAATATGCCGCTATTCAATAGTTCGTCGAACCCATGTGGTGTAGGACAATCCGTGCCCAAAGGAATTGGCTTGATATCGTATCTGTGAATTTATAGTATAAAATTGCTTTATAAATACTCTGTTTATTATGAAGATTTTACTATAATAATAATAATATTTAACTGAAAAAAATTTACTTAACAATCTAATTATTGTTTATTACTTAATACTATTAATATAATGGTGAAAAAATATAACTTGAAAATATTATAAAAGTAATCGGTGAAATCTACAAAGAAAACGATTGACATAAAAAAAAATGTTTGGTAATTAGGGAATCAAATTTTCAATTAATAAAGGTATAAAATATCTTTATATACGATCTATATAATATATATAGATAGAAGAGAGAGAGAGAGAGAGAAGAAGAGAGAGAGAGAGAGAGAGAGAGAGAGAGAGAGAGAGAGAAGGAAGAGAGAGGAGAGAGAGAGAGAGAGAGAGAGAGAGAGAGAGGAGAAGAGAAGAGAGAGAGAGAGAGAGAGAGAGAGAGAGAGAGAGAGAGAGAGGAGAGAGAGAGAGAGAGAGAGAGAGAGAGAGAGAGAGAGAGAGAGAGAGAGAGAGAGAGAGAGAGAAGAGAGAGAGAAGAGAGAGAGAGAGAGAGAGAAGAGAGAGAGAGAGAGAGAGAGAGAGAAGAGAGAGAGAAGAGAGAGAGGAGAGAGAGAGAGACGAGAGAGAGAGAGAGAGAGAGAGAGAGAGAGAGAGAGAGAGAGAGAGAAGAGAGAGAGAGAAGAGAGAAGAAGAGAGAGAGAGAGTAGTAAAAAGTTACTAGAGTCCCGCCAATGAATATAATAATATATATATATATATATATATATATATATATATATATATAATATATATATATCACATATATAATTATAATATATATATATATATATATATATATATATATATATATATTATATATATATTCTCTTTCATCTACCTTTTCTCCCAAGACTGGGTGTAAGGGTGCGTAACATGCATCGGAAAAGAAAAGCAGTAGAAGAATATGAGCAAAAGTCCGAAAACAAAAAGCCAGCCTTACCCGCCCCGCTTACCATTAATTAGTAAGACTGTCGTCGCAGACCAGAAAATCCGCCCCTAGAGCTTCACGGAAACTTGGTGCGACCAAATCCTCACTATGGTAAATAATCGTCAAGTGTAGGGTTCATCCTGTGCCCACGGTGGGCCACAACCATACCCTCACAAACCCGCCATTCTCTCTCCTATCATGCACCTTTCTTCCCGCCAGCTGCCAAAAACTCACTTTTCTCTCCTGCAGACATTCCTTTAAACTGATCAATCCACTTTTTCTTTCGGTCTCCCAGCCGATCGGTTCCCAACACACTCACCACTTTACCTCCGCTTATACCAACCGACTATCATTCATAACCTTTTCCACATGACCAAAACCATCTCAACAACTTTCATTTATTCTCTCTTTACCCCTTTCCTTCACACCACCACACAACTCTCTAATACGTCCATTTACTCATTTTATCAATTCTTCTCACACCTAGCACGCTCTTAAGATTGTCCATCTGAAATCACATTGAACTTTAGATCTATACTTCTTATTCCAGACCTAGTCTCACTACTATACATAACACAGTAACAACATACCCCTCAATCAAGACCCTAGCTGCACCTCCAGACTTAGTTCCTTTTCATTCACCAACGATTTAATGCACCAGCCACCTTCCCCTGCCATTCACAACTTTCCACTAACCCTCTGCATCATCCGTCCCCTTCTTCATCCAACATATACCCATAATATTTAAAACTCAGACACTGTTCCAGCTGCTCACCATCTAACATAACTTCACACTTGAGGACTGTCCTCATGTCAACAATCATATAACCTTACTCCTTATCTACGTTTACTTTCAAACCACTCCTTTTACAACACCCTGCCAAATCTCTCTCTACCAATCTCTCAAACTCTCTTCAGAATTCGCCACACAAAAACCAAATCATCCGCATAATAATAGGTAGGGGCAACCCTCCCACTCTACTCCATTCTCCATCATTCTAAACACCATTTCCTGCCCCTGCCCACCCTCTAATTCTTTCATAACCCCACCATATACAAATTATTTCTAACCAAGGAGACATAACACAACCCCTGTTTCTTCCTCCGTAGTAATACTAAACCGATCACCTTTGACACCATTTATGTCTTACAACACACCTCTCATAGTCCTCAACATACGTGAATTTTGATTCATTCAGAGACTAACCCACGGAAGACAGCGGTATATATCACTAAACACCTCCCATAGAGCTTCCTTATAACCCTATCAATACGCCTGTTTGCAAAATCCATAAAACCTAATACAAGGTATTCTTCTCTCATTTTCCAATCATTTGTTTCAATGTAAAGATTTGATCCACACATGCTCTACCACTCCTAAACGCACCTCGTTCTTCACCGATCAGTCCTTCAGTCACTCGATGCACTCTTTCGACCAAAATACCAGCATATATCTTCCCTACAACACTCAATAAACTTATTCCCCTATAATTTCTACAGTTCCCCTTATCTCCCTTACCCTTAAATAAAGGTACTATTACCGCTCTCCTCCAATCCCTTGGAACTATACCCTCCATAAACGCTTTATTACACAACTTCCAAATCCAATCAATCACCATCTCGCCTCAGTTCTTCATCATTTCACCAGTAATTTCATCTATACCTGCAGATTTACCATTCTTCAACTTTCTCACTCTACCCATTACCTCCTCCTTGCTAATAATATATATATTATATATATTATATAATATATATATTATATAATATATATAATGTATTTATATATATATTATAATAGATATATTAACGAGAGATTATATATATATTCTTTATATAATATATTACCTTATATATATATATAATATATATATTTATATATATATATATATCCAATAAATATTATATATATAATATATTATAATATGAAATTAACTGTGAATGATCAAGAACGCGAAGGCGAGATTGTGCATTGATTGGATTTGGAAGTTTTGTAATAAAGCGTTTTGGAGGGTATAGTTCCAAGGGATTTTAGAGAGCGGTACTAGTACCCTTATATAAGGGATAAGGGAGAAAAGGGGGAACTGTAGAAATTAATAGGGGAATATGTTTATTGAGTGTTTGCAGGGAAGGTATATGCTGGTATTTTGGTCTGAAGAGTGCGTCGAGTAACTGAAAGACTGATTGGTGAGAACAAGGTGCGTTTTAGGAGTGGTGAGGATGTGTTAATCAAATCTTTACATTGAAACAAATGATTGAGAAAATGAGGAGAAGAAGAATAAATTGTATTTAGGTTTTATGATTTGCAACAGGCGTATGATAGTTAATAGGGAAGCGTTATGCAGGTGTTAGTGATATAGGTTGGTTGGTGGTAGGCTTCTGAATGGAATCACAAGTATGTATGAACGATAGTGAAGCTGTGTAGAAATAAATGGTGTCAAGCGGTTGATTGGTTTCGGATTAATAGCGGAGTGAGACAGGGGTTGTGTTATGTCTCCTTAGTTATTCCAATTTGTATATGGATGGGGTTATGAAGAATTGAGGTGGGATGGCAGGAAATGGTGTTGGAATGAATGGAGAATGGGAGATGAGTGGAGGGTCCCTACCTATTATATATATGCGGATGATTGGTTCTTTGTGGCGAATCTGAAGAATTGGTAGAGAGATTTTGAAGGGGTGTGTAAAAGGAGGGGTTGAAAGTAAACGTAGATAAGAGTAAGTTATGGTTGTGAGTGAGGACAAGTCCCAGTGTGGAAGTTATGTTAGATGGTGAGCAGCTGAACAAGTGTCTGAGTTTAAATATTTAGGGGTATATGTGTGTGGGATGAGAAGGGAACGGATGATGCAGAGTGTAGTCAGGAAAGTTTGTGAATGGCAGGAGAAGGTTGCTGGTGCATTAAATCGTTGGAGATGAAAAGGGACTAGTCTTGAGTGCGCCAGGGTCTTACTTGAGGGTATGTTGTTACCTTGTTATTGTATAGTAGTGAGACTATGGTCTGGAATAAGAATGTATAGATCTAAAGTTCATGTGTTCAGATGGACAATCTGAGGGGGCATGCTAGGTGTGAGAAGAAATTGATAAAATGAGGAGAAAGTATTTGAGAGCCCGTGTGGTGGGAAGAAAGGGGTAAATGAGGAATAAATGAAAGTATGTTGAGATGGTTTGGTCATGTGAAAGGATGAATGATAGTCGGTTGGTTAAGCGGATGTAAGTGGCGAGTGTGGTTGGGAACCGACCGGCTGGGAGACCGAAGGAAAGTGGATTGAGTCGTGAACGAATGTCTGCAGGAAGAGAAAAATGTGAGTTTGGCTCGAGGCGAGAATAAAGGTGCATAAAGGAAGTGAATGGCGGGGTTTTTGTATGGGGGCATGGTTGTGGTCCATCTGGGCCAAGGATGAACCCTTACATTGACGATTTACCATAGTGAGGGTCCGTCGCGGTCCCATGAAGCTCTAGGGGGGGGGGATTATCTGTCTGACGAGTTCTCACTAATTAATGGTACAAAGGGGGCGGTAAGGCTGGGCTTTCCTTTCGACTTTTGTCTATTCTTCTACTGCTTTTCTTTTCCGATGCATGACAAAGCGCCACTTACCCCAGTCTATTGGGGCAAGATTAGATAAAGAAAGAAAGAATTATATAATATATATTATATATATATATATATATATATATATATATATATATATATATATATATATATATATATATATATATATATATATATATATATATATATATATATATATATATATATATCAAGTTTATATCGAATTTAGATTATATAGATCATATTTTCATATTGAAACATGAAATGGTTGAATAAAATGAGAAAAGAATAAATTGTATTTAGGTTTTACAGATTTTCAACAGTTGTATGACAAGATTAATAGGGAAGTTCTGTGACAGGTGTTGATATTAGACTTCTGAATGGAATCAAAAGTATGTATGTCGATAGAGAAGCGTGTGTAAGAATAAATGAAGTCGAAAGTGAATAGTTTAATTTTAATAGTGGACTGAGGCAGGGATGTGTTATGTCTCCTTGGCTTTTTAATTTGTATATGGATAGGGTGATGAAAGAATTAGAGGTAGGGGAAGATATCAGACTGATGGAGAGTGGAAGAGGGAGTAGGGTGCACTGCATATTGTACACTGATGATTTGGTTTGTGTGGGGAATCTGAAGAGAGTTTGAGAGGATGGGTAGAAGTGGGTTTGAAAGTAAATGTAGATAGTCTTTTTAGGGTCCGTGGTGTGAAGTCATGTTGTATGTTGAGCATTTGGAACAAGTATCAGAGTTTAAATATTCAGGCTATGTATTGGATGAAAAGGGAACGGATAATGCAGAATGTAGTTGGAAAGTTGTGAATGGTAGGAATGTGGCTGGTGCAATTAAATCCTATGTTGATTACAAAGGGACTAAGTCTTGAGTGCGCTAGGGTTTTACACGAGGGTATGTTGTTACCGATGTTAATGTATGGTAGTGAAACTATGGTTTGGAATAAGATGTATAGATCTAAGGTGCAGTCTGCTTAGATGGACAATCTTAAAGGTGTTAGGTTTGAGAAGAATTGATAGAATGATGAATTACCGTGTTATGGAGCTGTGTGGTGTGAAGAAGGGCGTAAATGAGAGAATGAACGAGTATATAAGATGGTTTGGACATATAAAGAGGATGGACGATGGTCGGTTGGTTAAGCGAATGTATAGTGGTGAGTGTGCCTGTAGTAGACCGGCTGAGAAGTCGAAGAAATGGATAGTCAGTAAAGGAATGAGTGTGGCAGAGGTGAGAAGAAAGGTGCATTATAAGAATGAACGGCGGGGTTTTGTCAAGGGGTATGGTTGTGGGCCGCGTGGCCCAAGGAATGAACCCTACATCGACGAGAAACCATAGTGAAAATCCGCCGTAACTCTGTGAAGCCCCTGAGTGGATTTATTTTTGTGCTGTGAACGAACTCTCACTTAGGGGATGGTAGGGAGGCGGACTCTCTCTAAGTAAAAACTATGGTAGTAAAAATTGAGAAAATATCATTCCCCTCCTTTCCCCAGATTGGGGCTGAGGTGCGCAACATACACCGGAAACAGAATAGTAGAAAATGATGTAAGTGGAAAAGAGAGTCCGCCTCCCTACCATCCCCTAAGTGAGAGTTCGTTCACAGCACAAAAATAAATCCACTCAGGGGCTTCACAGAGTTACGGCGGATTTTCACTATGGTTTCTCGTCGATGTAGGGTTCATTCCTTGGGCCACGCGGCCCACAACCATACCCCTTGACAAAACCCCGCCGTTCATTCTTATAATGCACCTTTCTTCTCACCTCTGCCACACTCATTCCTTTACTATTCTGTTTCCGGTGTATGTTGCGCACCTCAGCCCCAATCTGGGGAAAGGAGGGGAATGATATTTTCTCAATTTTTACTACCATAGTTTTTACTTAAAACCAGATAATTAAATTAAAATATTTTTTCTTTTACAGCTGCTCAAGCAAAATATCTGGCAGAGAAATACCATATATATCTCTTATCAAGCGGCAGAATCAACATGTGCGGTATTAATACCAACAATATTGACTATGTCGCCACTTCCATTGATGATGCTGTGAGAAACGTGTCTGGGTAATCTAAAAATGTTATTGTTAATTCTACAAAAGTTGGCTTTGGAAGCTGTGGGGCTCTCAGATGCAATTGGACATAAATTCGCTAGTCGCTGTTAAAACTGATTATTATAGCTTTATATCCTGTTATAGGTTAAAATATATAATTTGTTAAAGCTTTATTGTATATAATTTATATATTTGTAATATGTACATACATAAAATTATTATTGCTCATCCCTTATGCTTAAAATTTCCTTTATTTTTTCTAGTTTCCCGATTTTCATTAATTCTGATGTTAATTTTTCTAACGAGGAACCTCCAGCCATTATGTCTTCAATGTTGTGAATGGAAATTCCAACTCTGAAAGCGTAAAAAGAACAACCTTATATAAGATATAAAATAAATTTAAAAAATAACTTCATAAAGACACTAATATAAATAAAAGTAAAAAGTTATAACCTGCAGAAGGGAAAAAGTTTAATGAAAGCTTTTTTTTTTTTTTCAATGTGGTTTCTGAAGCTTTGTATTCTTATACTTTTTAGAGAATAAAATTTGATTTGTTTTTTTTTTGTGGAGGAACCTTAAAAAAAGTGGTTCGTTCGTCCTTTTTAGTTTTTGCTTTGCTTAGCCAGAGTTAAGTTATTCTAGAAGAGATCAGCAGGTTCAATGACTAGCTGAAAGTTTCTACTGAAAATGATTGAATAGCTGACCCCCATCGTTCCCTTAACGCATCTATAATGCTAACAATGGAAAGTTCCGGGATTTCAGGCGTTTATAAAACTCAGTTTTGCAGAATTCTTCCTACGACCCTCTGATTTTATATATTAACATTTATTTAAAAAGTTGCACTGTAAATTAAATCGATCATATTCTCATAAAACTTCATAAAAAAATATTGCCATTGACTATTACATTGTACACACTACACAGCTCCAAAAGTTGTTTAATTTCCAGTACATATAAATTTTTGTCTAAAGGCAAGTTATGCAGTTAGGATCCCCAGTCAAAATAGGACTAGTATGTACTGTATTTATATATTATTTATTGTGCAGGAACTTGTAATGATCGTTTAATGTTAAAGACTAGGTACAAATTTTTTTTTTGATAGGATGATTAAGAAAGCTTTAGCGGGAAATTATTGATGGAAAATTAGTGTTCTACTCTTTATACCTTGGGCATATTCTACTAAAACATGATAAACCGTTTGGTTCCCATTATTACTATCAGATAAACATAAAAAAAAGTCAGAACGAATATATGACAAATACGTCAACTTGGATATTATGAAAGAAGAAGAATTGTTGTATTAATCTACATTTCCCTATATGTCAGGTAAATGTCACGTTACAGGTCTTGAAAGTACATTTTTTATTTCTAAATTACTATAGCAATAGCTAGATCTGCTTGATATGAACTAACCGAAGCTAAGCAAGAAACATCATTTTCAATCTGCGCGAGTAGTACGCAAACAAAATCTCTAATTTCAATTAAGGATATTTTATCTTTCTAGCAGTGTAACCTGAACAATTAATTGTAATATAAAAAGTGTTTTGGCGGTGAGAAAGCGGAACAGGCCTTTTGCTTACTGCTATAGTTGCACCATCCTTCATTCGTTTAAAACCCGCCCATAAAACACTTATCTGACAACTGTGTAAAGTATTACTATATGAGAAAATTCTTAAAATTGTAAAAGAAAGGGAAACGGAAAGAGTGAATAGAGTCGTAGTGAAATATTTTTTTTTCTGTAGTATTTCTATAATATTGTCAGAAGAGAGAGTAATAAGAGTTATCAAATTACTTAATTTGATTTAAATTAAATCTGAAAATCTATACTTTTGAATCGTACTCAGTGAGGCAAGAGGTAACAGGAAAAATAATACAGGGGAATGAAGTTGTGACATGAATAGGGTACTACTGAAAGTTTTTTTTTTTTTTTTAAATGTGAAAAAAACAAGCAATTTCCGATAGGTATTAACCTTGAATGGCGAAATACACTGTTGGTAAATTGGGATGCATTTTTTTTTATTATTACTTTGATGATTTGAGTTGGTTTGGTGAATCTAAAGTATGTTTGAGAAGATTGGTAGAGAGGTTTGGCTGGTTATGTAAAAGGAGGGGGTGGGGGGGGTTGTAAGTAAATATAGATAAGAGCAAGGTGATGGTGATGGGTGGTGAGAGTCCGAAGTGTGAGATCATGCTGGATGGTAGGCAACTAGAGCAAGTATAAGAGTTTAAATATTTAGGCTATATATTAGATGAAAAGGGAACGGATGGTGCTGGATAATAGGAAAGTGTCGAGTGGTATGAAGGATGCTGGTACAATGAAATCTTTGGTCTTGGGGTGCGCCAAGGTTCTGCATGAGGGTATGTATGTTGTTTTAGTTGTTAATGTATTGTAGTGAAATTATAGTGTGGAATAAGAAGAATAGATCTAAGGTGAGATCTGTTCTGATGGATAATTTTAGGGGCGTATTAGTAGGTGTAAGAAGAATTGATAAAATGTGGAATGGATGTATTTGGGAGTTTTGTGGAGTGATCAGAGTAAAAAACTAAATGATAGTGTATTAAGGTAGCCTGGTCATTTGGAAGGGATGGTTGGTAGTCGATTGGTTAAGCGGTTGTACAGTGGTGAGTGTGTTAAGAATAGACCGGCTGGAAGACCAAAAAAAAAGTGGATTGAGTCAGTTTAAGAGTTTTTGAAGGAAAGAAATGAGAACTTAGCACATTCCTTTCTTTATAACGAAAAGAATGGTGCTAGAGGGGGTGAATGACATGGTTGTGGGCCTGGACTAGGGGATGAATCCCGACACTGACAGGATGCCTCAGTGGGTAACTGTCACGTAGTGGTGGGGGGTTTCTTCTTCGACTTAGGTCATGGTCTAATTAAATATATTTCCGGTGCATGCTTACGCATCCCACTCCCAGTCCTGGGAAACCGAGGGGCGGCAGATGGATGGATTATTATTATTATTAGGTTCTCAGCTCCCCATAGACGGGGTGGGGTGCGCCAACCTGTACCGGAAATCTGAGGCATGCATGAACATTATTAATACGTGATAGCGAGTCCCCAACCCAAGTTATCACGGTCCTTTTAGGCGCCTCCTACGACACACAGAACATGCAGTGCGGGAATTCTTCCCCCACCTTCCACAGGGTATTATTTTTATTATTATTATTATTAAAAAAAAAAAAGATACTTACGCAATCTAAGTTTAAAGATTAACGTTAATAATAATTTTCATGATCGATATTTTAATGCATAACAATTCTGTAAGTGAACTTGGAGAGAAGCCGAAAAAATAGGTTATAGCCATAATGACAAAATAATACCATAGGTAAGACACGAAGCGTAGGATTTGACAGGCAAGAAGGGAGTACGAACTAAAGTGTAACCATTATGGAAGTTAGAAGTTGTTCTAGTTCTAATCCGGGTTGAATGTCTGTAAGGACACCCAAAACTAAAAAATTTCTTCTCTTACTATGAACTTCAACCTCATGAGATGCTGAGTAAAAGTTAAAAAAATAAATACTATCTAATCAAACTGGTTAACGAGTAAAACTATAAAAACATGAAGATAGTTAGGGGTTACAGCTTTATGTATCGCGCACTGCATGTTCTGTGTGTCGTAGAGGCGCCTATAAGGACCGCTGATAACTGGGTTGGGGACTCGCTACTCACGTTTAATAATGTTCATGCATGCTCAGATTCCGGTACAGGTTGGAGCCCCCACCCGTCCTATGGGGAGCTGAGAACTAATAATGAATAAATAATCCATCCATCTGCCCGCCCCTCGGTTTCCCAGGACTGGGAGTGGGATTGCGTAGCATGCAACGCGGAAATATAATTTAATTAACAGTGACCTAACAGTCCCGAAGAGATAACCACCCCCACCAACTAACGTGACAGTTACCCACTGAGGCATTCTTGTCAGTGTCGGGTTCATCCCCTATCGCAGGTCCCACAACCATGTCATTCACCCCCTAGCACCATTCTTTTCGTTATAAAGAAAGGAATGTGCTAAGTTCTCATTTCTTTCCTTCAAAAACTCTTAAACTGACTCAATCCACTTTTTTTTTGGTCTTCCAGCCGGTCTATTCTTAACACACTCACCACTGTACAACCGCTTAACCAATCGACTACCAACCATCCCTTCCAAATGACCAGGCTACCTTAATACACTATCATTTAGTTTTTTACTCTGATCACTCCACAAAACTCCCAAATACATCCATTCCACATTTTATCAATTCTTCTTACACCTACTAATACGCCCCTAAAATTATCCATCAGAACAGATCTCACCTTAGATCTATTCTTCTTATTCCACACTATAATTTCACTACAATACATTAACAACTAAAACAACATACATACCCTCATGCAGAACCTTGGCGCACCCCAAGACCAAAGATTTCATTGTACCAGCATCCTTCATACCACTCGACACTTTCCTATTATCCAGCACCATCCGTTCCCTTTTCATCTAATATATAGCCTAAATATTTAAACTCTTATACTTGCTCTAGTTGCCTACCATCCAGCATGATCTCACACTTCGGACTCTCACCACCCATCACCATCACCTTGCTCTTATCTATATTTACTTACAACCCCCCCCCCCCCCCCCTTTTACATAACCACCCCAACCTCTCTACCAATCTTCTCAAACATACTTTAGATTCACCAAACCAACTCAAATCATCAAAGTAATAATAAAAAAAAATGCATCCCAATTTACCAACAGTGTATTTCGCCATTCAAGGTTAATACCTATCGGAAATTGCTTGTTTTTTTCACATTTAAAAAAAAAAAAAAAACTTTCAGTAGTACCCTATTCATGTCACAACTTCATTCCCCTGTATTATTTTTCCTGTTACCTCTTGCCTCACTGAGTACGATTCAAAAGTATAGATTTTCAGATTTAATTTAAATCAAATTAAGTAATTTGATAACTCTTATTACTCTCTCTTCTGACAATATTATAGAAATACTACAGAAAAAAAAATATTTCACTACGACTCTATTCACTCTTTCCGTTTCCCTTTCTTTTACAATTTTAAGAATTTTCTCATATAGTAATACTTTACACAGTTGTCAGATAAGTGTTTTATGGGCGGGTTTTAAACGAATGAAGGATGGTGCAACTATAGCAGTAAGCAAAAGGCCTGTTCCGCTTTCTCACCGCCAAAACACTTTTTATATTACAATTAATTGTTCAGGTTACACTGCTAGAAAGATAAAATATCCTTAATTGAAATTAGAGATTTTGTTTGCGTACTACTCGCGCAGATTGAAAATGATGTTTCTTGCTTAGCTTCGGTTAGTTCATATCAAGCAGATCTAGCTATTGCTATAGTAATTTAGAAATAAAAAATGTACTTTCAAGACCTGTAACGTGACATTTACCTGACATATAGGGAAATGTAGATTAATACAACAATTCTTCTTCTTTCATAATATCCAAGTTGACGTATTTGTCATATATTCGTTCTGACTTTTTTTTATGTTTATCTGATAGTAATAATGGGAACCAAACGGTTTATCATGTTTTAGTAGAATATGCCCAAGGTATAAAGAGTAGAACACTAATTTTCCATCAATAATTTCCCGCTAAAGCTTTCTTAATCATCCTATCAAAAAAAAAATTTGTACCTAGTCTTTAACATTAAACGATCATTACAAGTTCCTGCACAATAAATAATATATAAATACAGTACATACTAGTCCTATTTTGACTGGGGATCCTAACTGCATAACTTGCCTTTAGACAAAAATTTATATGTACTGGAAATTAAACAACTTTTGGAGCTGTGTAGTGTGTACAATGTAATAGTCAATGGCAATATTTTTTTATGAAGTTTTATGAGAATATGATCGATTTAATTTACAGTGCAACTTTTTAAATAAATGTTAATATATAAAATCAGAGGGTCGTAGGAAGAATTCTGCAAAACTGAGTTTTATAAACGCCTGAAATCCCGGAACTTTCCATTGTTAGCATTATAGATGCGTTAAGGGAACGATGGGGGTCAGCTATTCAATCATTTTCAGTAGAAACTTTCAGCTAGTCATTGAACCTGCTGATCTCTTCTAGAATAACTTAACTCTGGCTAAGCAAAGCAAAAACTAAAAAGGACGAACGAACCACTTTTTTTAAGGTTCCTCCACAAAAAAAAAACAAATCAAATTAATTTGTAAAAAGTATAAGAATACAAAGCTTCAGAAACCACATTGATACAAAAAAAAAAAAAGCTTTCATTAAACTTTTTCCCTTCTGCAGGTTATAACTTTTTACTTTTATTTATATTAGTGTCTTTATGAAGTTATTTTTTAAATTTATTTTATATCTTATATAAGGTTGTTCTTTTTACGCTTTCAGAGTTGGAATTTCCATTCACAACATTGAAGACATAATGGCTGGAGGTTCCTCGTTAGAAAAATTAACATCAGAATTAATGAAAATCGGGAAACTAGAAAAAATAAAGGAAATTTTAAGCATAAGGGATGAGCAATAATAATTTTATGTATGTACATATTACAAATATATAAATTATATACAATAAAGCTTTAACAAATTATATATTTTAACCTATAACAGGATATAAAGCTATAATAATCAGTTTTAACAGCGACTAGCGAATTTATGTCCAATTGCATCTGAGAGCCCCACAGCTTCCAAAGCCAACTTTTGTAGAATTAACAATAACATTTTTAGATTACCCAGACACGTTTCTCACAGCATCATCAATGGAAGTGGCGACATAGTCAATATTGTTGGTATTAATACCGCACATGTTGATTCTGCCGCTTGATAAGAGATATATATGGTATTTCTCTGCCAGATATTTTGCTTGAGCAGCTGTAAAAGAAAAAATATTTTAATTTAATTATCTGGTTTTAAGTAAAAACTATGGTAGTAAAAATTGAGAAAATATCATTCCCCTCCTTTCCCCAGATTGGGGCTGAGGTGCGCAACATACACCGGAAACAGAATAGTAAAGGAATGAGTGTGGCAGAGGTGAGAAGAAAGGTGCATTATAAGAATGAACGGCGGGGTTTTGTCAAGGGGTATGGTTGTGGGCCGCGTGGCCCAAGGAATGAACCCTACATCGACGAGAAACCATAGTGAAAATCCGCCGTAACTCTGTGAAGCCCCTGAGTGGATTTATTTTTGTGCTGTGAACGAACTCTCACTTAGGGGATGGTAGGGAGGCGGACTCTCTTTTCCACTTACATCATTTTCTACTATTCTGTTTCCGGTGTATGTTGCGCACCTCAGCCCCAATCTGGGGTGAGGTGGGGAATGATATTTTCTCAATTTTTACTACCATAGTTTTTACTTAGAGAGAGTCCGCCTCCCTACCATCCCCTAAGTGAGAGTTCGTTCACAGCACAAAAATAAATCCACTTAGGGGCTTCACAGAGTTACGGCGGATTTTCACTATGGTTTCGCGTCGGTGTAGGGTTCATTCCTTGGGCCGCGCGGCCCACAACCATACCCCTTGACAAAACCCCGCCGTTCATTCTTATAATGCACCTTTCTTCTCACCTCTGCCACACTCATTCCTTTACTATTCTGTTTCCGGTGTATGTTGCGCACCTCAGCCCCAATCTGGGGAAAGGAGGGGAATGATATTTTCTCAATTTTTACTACCATAGTTTTTACTTAGAGAGAGTCCGCCTCCCTACCATCCCCTAAGTGAGAGTTCGTTCACAGCACAAAAATAAATCCACTCAGGGGCTTCACAGAGTTACGGCGGATTTTCACTATGGTTTCTCGTCGATGTAGGGTTCATTCCTTGGGCCACGCGGCCCACAACCATACCCCTTGACAAAACCCCGCCGTTCATTCTTATAATGCACCTTTCTTCTCACCTCTGCCACACTCATTCCTTTACTGACTATCCATTTCTTCGACTTCTCAGCCGGTCTACTACAGGCACACTCACCACTATACATTCGCTTAACCAACCGACCATCGTCCATCCTCTTTATATGTCCAAACCATCTTATATACTCGTTCATTCTCTCATTTACGCCCTTCTTCACACCACACAGCTCCATAACACGGTAATTCATCATTCTATCAATTCTTCTCAAACCTAACACCTTTAAGATTGTCCATCTAAGCAGACTGCACCTTAGATCTATACATCTTATTCCAAACCATAGTTTCACTACCATACATTAACATCGGTAACAACATACCCTCGTGTAAAACCCTAGCGCACTCAAGACTTAGTCCCTTTGTAATCAACATAGGATTTAATTGCACCAGCCACATTCCTACCATTCACAACTTTCCAACTACATTCTGCATTATCCGTTCCCTTTTCATCCAATACATAGCCTGAATATTTAAACTCTGATA